>OY764962.1:26390816-26403316 GCA_963668005.1 Melieria crassipennis | reverse complement strand
AGTCCTTCACTGAACTGCGCAAAACCGCCATAGCAGAGTCACTAAGACTTGAGGAGAGAACCAGGAATTCAGAACACTGATCTAGCGTCTCTGGTCTTAGGCAGTCGAAAATTTGTATTAAAGGTTATAACCCCAAATGGAGTGAAGAATGCCTCAAACTAAGGAAAACCCAGATTAGACAAGTTAGCAGTCTTTTAACTGGGCACTGCAGACGAGGAAACATATGCATACAATCGGGCTAGAACAGGTAAGCGTCTGCAGCGGAGGAGACTCCTAAGCACGTCATACTGCACTGCGATGCGACATGTCGTTGCAGGATGCGCTACCTGGGCCAGCTCCCCCCTGTGAGTTACTGAGCTTCATTAGGTCGTTGGTCCAGGGGATGTTCTCTAACAACTAAAAAAAGCACAATAGATCATTTTTGATCGCAGTGTAATAAATCCCATTAATATCTAACCTAAGTAATCGAATCTACCTAACTGGCCGTAACAACCCAGGCAGGCCGTAACCGTGTAATGGGTTGTTACGACCTGCCGCAAAGTTCTCTTCAGCTCTCTCGCACCAAGAGATGATAGGGCGTCCTCAACTTGGTTCTTCTATCAAAGACACAGTCTTCCTCGTCGCCGTCGACATCCAACTACCGCGTCGAACACATTTTTCGCCGGAGGTTCATCGTCCATACGGGAGACATGGCCAAGACAGCGTAGCCACTGCATATTGATTCGCTGTGCTAAGTCTAAGTTAAAGAGCTCATACAGCTCATTATTCCTTTAGTCCGTATGCGGTAGTTGTCGCCAATACGTACAGGGCCGAAGATTTTGCAAAGCATAGATTCCTTTGGCACCTCTTGGGTGATGTCTGCAGTAGCTGCGGTGATGTAGAAACTGAGATGATAGAACACTTCTTATAGCAGGGCCCAGCTCTACAGGAACACAGCAGTCGCTTTTCAGGGTCTAAGTTCTTGTCTAGTCTGAGCAATGAAGCAGAATCTGAACTATGAAACCTGCTAAAATGCATCAAGAAGTCGAATTGGTTTATTAAATGGGTCCGAGAGAATGACATTTGTATATTTATCCACCAACGGGTCTTTTTCAGGTCACCTTTCAACCTAACCTAAAACATGTGAATTGGTACATCCAAAGACTTTGCAACAAGCCACGGCAAATTTTTGATGGGACATTGATTTTTTTCTATTGAAGCAACAGTACCGTGAATTTGTTTTTTTAACAAACACATCCTAAAATACTTATTTAAAGTTCAACTGGATTTAATTTTAACAACTTATAAAAAATATTTTCCAATTAATTAAATTTAACAACTTATAAAAAAAATAGTTTCCCTTTTTTCCACGGGCACCCTACGTCCACTTCGTATTTATCATGAAAAATCCATTGCAGCGTTTGTATTTAAATATGCTGTTCGTTTCATTTGAACAATTTCAGTTTTTATGCTGCAAAAATATAAAACTTTTCCTGGAAGTCTGTCGCAATCATTTCGGTCTACGTGACTCCGATCTGTTCGAGCCAACTATGCTGTACGATTTGACGAATTTCCATCGGGTGCTGATTACTCTGTCCAAATTGTCGCAGTGCCGCAAAGTGCAGCAACTGCAGCCGGACCTTGTGTAAGTGCAGTTGAAAGCATTGCTGCATTTTTTAAGTAATTAATCAATTTTAATTTTTTTACTTATTTTCGCACAATGTGCGCACAGTGGCTTCAGTATTCAGCTGTCGCCCAGCGAGCGTTCGCACTCAGACGAGGCCATTTACAAGGATCTACACTCCACGTAAGTAACACCACAGCTGCATTTCACTATTTATTACAGTCGTCGAAATTGTTGATGTTCAATTCAATTGATTGATTGGAGTGGTAGACCAGCCGTGCAGGCGAACAAATACTTGAAATTGAACTACTAACACAACTCTCTCTACTGTCTTTTTCTCTGTCTGTCTTTTTGCATACACTCATGTACATATTTTCCTCCTCACCTCCCTACCGAAACACTGTAATTTCCTTTCAATTGACTAATCAAACACCCATCACACACACGCGCCGCCACAGCGAGGTGAAGAAGAACGGCAGCATCGACTTGCCGTCCGAGACGTACGATCGCATCTCGCACAGCGGCTCGCTCTCGGTCGAGGATGAGAACAGTGATATCACCATCGAGAACGGTACCGAAGATACCGAAGACTATGAGGAGGACAATTTCTCGAATATGTGCGACACCATCTACGATGAGGAAGTGCAATCCGTCCACAGTGGCAGCAGCTCGGGCATCACCATTGGCTCCAGCGGCTCCACGCACACGCGCAGCACCACCTACGGCAACCTGAGTAGTATGTGCAGTCGCGCTTCGTCCAACGCGACCGGCCACGCAACTGCTGGTGGCGGCTGCTACGGCTCCGCCGCCAGCATAGCGGCCGACAACCAGAGCCTACAAAAGGTGGCCGCCGCTGCGTGGAACTACCAGACCACGGCCAAGGAGGTCGGCCACGAGTATCTGAACGACTACTACTTCGAGGAGGATGAGAAGGTTTATGAGGATTTATGCTACGTCACGTTCTCCTCGATGGCGGCTGAGGTGTGCAACGACTACTTGTTTCTTTTGTCATTTGCCGCATACATGTGCAACAGATATGAAGTTGTTGGTGTGCTTTTTTATTGCTGTTTGCCCTACGTTTAGCGCCTATTGTGTCGCACGCTAGTCGAACGCACAGTCTCACACATACACATACACACGCACACACACAGACGCGAGTACGTGCTGAATTGATTGTTGGTGCTGATGCAAAAAATGCACCGAAAATGGAGCACAATTTGAAGGGGAACCGTTGAACATTTTGTAATGTCTTTCATTTAAAATGCTTATGAAGTGGCAGACAGTTTTGCATTACAATGTAACAACAACAAGAATAACAATCAATTGGCCTCTATGCTCAACACGCTACTCCTGTCTGTGCATCTTTACATATCTATATTTTTTTTGGTTTTGATTTGGTCTGGTCTTTGTTTCACGTTTGCCAATTTGACTAATTTGGTGTACACAAAACTTCAAGTGCCGATTGTTATTGTAGTTTAGTTTGCATGTAATCGTTCTTGATTAGTTATGTTACTACTTTTTGGAATGTGTATCTTATAGTGTTCAAAGATTAGCTAATGTGTTGAAATGGTTAGTGCTTCAAATAAGGGGACAAACTTGTTCAATCGGGTCAAATCTGGCCTAAGGTAGCTCCTCCCAGTTATTAATTTAACCTTCTTACACCGTCTGTCTACTTAACAAGCAAAGCTAAATTGTGAAAATCTTTAAATCTCAAATCACTGCAAAGAACCCACGCTGGCTTTAAATAAATTTCTTTTATTTTTGTTAGTTGTTTTGAAAATGATTTTCAACGTATTGTTTTGCTTCATTCAAATACTTGCATTCAATTCTTTTTAACTTCTCATCTTATGAATTATGCTCTTATTCGTATCGTACACAGCTCATTCAAGGCTGTTCAAAAGTCTTCTCTCTGTTTTCAGTGCAAAGT
Organism: Melieria crassipennis; assembly: GCA_963668005.1. Classification (NCBI taxonomy): domain Eukaryota; kingdom Metazoa; phylum Arthropoda; class Insecta; order Diptera; family Ulidiidae; genus Melieria; species Melieria crassipennis. The sequence continues at coordinate 26,399,786 of OY764962.1, read as the reverse complement.
TTTTTGTTGTTGCTACAAAGTAACTTCACTTGCTTTTTGTAGTCGAATTTCTCTGCTGCGGCTGTTTCACTCCTTCGCCCGCCTCCCGCTCTTCGGCACTGCTCATTTGCATTTCAGCATCTGTGGTGCTCTGCTCCTCCTCCGCACTGTCGTCATTCTCGCTCTTAAACAGCCGATTCACGACCGCCACCCCAGCTGTTACTGTCGCGCCCAGTAGCGGACTCACATCAATGCTGGGGTACTCGGCCTTCACAATTTGACCAAACACATTCAGTATCGAGTCGAAACGCCGCTCCAGGCGACGATTGAATCGTCGCTTATGGCGATAGTATTTGTCGCGCTCGCTCAGGCTGTGCGGCTGGTGATTGCGTTGCGCGGCGCGCTGTGCTTTGGCAGTGCCATTGTTTGTGCCGCCGTTCAGCTCGGTGTAGCACACGGCCGCGGGCGTCACCTCCTGCTGCTCGCCGGCTTCGGATTGCTGCTCTATTTTCACCTCCACAATTTGATCGCCGACTATCAGTTCTTTGTGCAGCAGCTCAGTCTCTTGTCCATTGAGTGTTGCCGCCTTGGCCGTGGGCACCTCTAGCTGCAGCAAAGATTCCTGTGTGTCGTCGCTGACGTCTGCAAAGTAGCTCAGCTGTTGTGCGCTCTTCTTTGTGTAAAAGTCGTGATCGGTGTTTGGGGTTTTCCCATCGTCCTGCAAGTGCGCCGAAGTAAAGTCCTCGTTGGTATCGCTACTAAAGAGATTGGCACGCTCTGTGGACGAATTCGAATTGGTATTTTGTAGCTGTGGGACGGGCGTCTGGGTTGGTTTGATGTCGGCCTTGTTGAGCTGTGTGGTAGGCAAGGCGTACGAGTGCAGGTTGGTGGTCTTGTGTGTCATGAAACGATGTATTGGCTCGAAGAATTCCCACTCGTGTGTGATTTTGCGTATCATTTCACCGTCGATAGCTTTGGTGGGTATGTTGCCCAGGCGACTTTGCTGCTAGTAATGATCATGGATTAGTTGGTGTATACAAACTGGTTAAACTTTTTTGCTACCTTGTATTGTTTGTACTTGGCTACCATGTTCGACCATTGCTTGCGCACAAAGAACACGTTGTAGTCGTCCAGCTTGGCTATGCTCATAATTTTCCTTAACAACAAAAGAAGGCAAAACAAATGTCAGCAATTGGATTCAACATGTGTGGGGCACGGCACTTACTTCCAGGGCGCCACACTGGCGGTGGGCTTTTGCGAGAAGAGACCATCGTAGCTGATGCGCGTCTCCACCAGTTTGCGCTTTTGCTCCGTTGACCCTGTCAATTGAACAAAAAAAAAAAACAAGCGTTTCACAAAATCTGTGTGGGAAACGATGGAGGCAGTGTGTCGCGCGCCGCTGAGTCACTCACTCACATTTCTTCGCCACTCTACGTTTTGCGTACGAGTGCAATTCCATTCTGAACAACAGCCGCCGCTTTTCGTTTCATCGATTCGCTGCTCAATGTACTGCAATTTCACCAATTAAATTCTAAATGAACGTTCGGTCGCATGGCAGCACCACTGCACAGCTCACAGCACATTTGCGACTTATGAAAATGTCAGAATTTCAGGAATGCTTTGACGTTTCGCCACACACATAAATTCGTGGCATGCTCTCCTGCGCGCTCTCTGGCGAAAGAGCGTGCGATGTGAACGCACCACAATTCCACTAACCATTCACAGTGAATGGAAATTTGTTGCTGGGGAACTTGCAACATGTTTCGGGAATTATTTCTTTGAAATATGAAAATTGAAATGAATGAATCGAATTCTGGGGAATCCAAATTGTTTAAAATTTGTTATTTTATAAGGTTAGAACAGAAGTGGAGGCTGAGGAGCGAATAAGCGCTTTGAGGTTATACACGTTGGGTATAGTGGTTGAATTAAGTGTAAAGTGCCCATTCACAGTGAACTGAAATTTGTAGATAAGAAATGTTTAATACAATTTGATAATTCATAAAACAGAGTTGAAGGAAACCTTTGTATTTTTATCAAGAAAAATACTCATATTTAGCAGTTAACTATTTCGTTGAGTTCAGTTCGCAGCTCAAAGTTACTAATACTTTTGCATAAATCCTTCTAGTAACAAAATAAATGTGAATACATCTGCAATGTAAATTCATTCAAAAAAATAATCAGTAATGTTTATTATTTTTTTTCTGTTTTGTGATGTATGTATGTATTGAAAATGCATAAATTTAAAAATTTAATTAAGAATGTTTTCAGTAGTTCTATATTTTACAATGTCATAATACCAAATTTATTAGTTTTTATATCAGTAACAAAGATTTTAGAAATTGTTTTAAACTTAATTCCTGTGATTATTTGTTATTATTTTTTTTAATAATATCTTGAAAAATCTCTTTAATTGAACCATTCTCACCATTATTCTCAAAAATTGTACAAGACTATTATTATTATTTTTTGTAAGAAGTTGACTTAAGTAAAACTTAAAGCTTACTAAGGGGGAAGCCATGGCAACGGGGGCCTTAAGCGAAAGTACAAGTATAATAGTATAACTTTGTGGAACTTTAGTACTACTAAAGAATAAAATAAGAAAAAAAAACTAACTTAGTAGCAAAACTTGTTAGTGTCGCAAATCTTTAGCTATGAAATATCATTGAAAATTATAATTTATTGTTTTTATTAATTGCATAGAAATGTTATGTGTTAAATAAGTGAACATTTATCTTCTATCGCAGTTTGTTTTAGATTGTTTTCTAGTTTATTTTATGTCATTTTACCAAGTAGTGGTTGTCAAGTAGTGAAGTAGTAATTGAACTGATCTATTCGTTGGTAGCCTCCTACCTCTGGACCTCCACTAAACTGCGTACTTTAAACTCTTAGTTACCAAACAAATTGTAAAAAAGTGATTAAACTTTTATGCTCTTTACCGAAATTTTGTTCTCTCGTTTATTTAAAAATAATTGTTTCCACATTTCATTACTTTCATTAATCATTTATTTTTTCCTTGTTTTCCTTTTCATGTTTTTACACAAACCACAAACTACTCGTACTTGTACGCTTATGTTCTGAAATTGGATTGGATTTGTTGTTATTATTCTGTTTTGACTTGGAAATAAAACACAACGCCGAACGAACAACAATCAGTACCACCGACAATGTTGCATGTCATGACCATATCAACACCAAAGAAGAGGAGGTCTATCAAGATTTGTGTGCCTTGCAAAGGTCCAGTAGAAGTCAGGTATTGAATATTCGTATGCATTTATTGAATTTTTTAGTTTTCATCTGCCGGCATTTAACGCTTTGCATGCGTGTTCCATGACTGTTTGTCGCGCATTGTTTGTACAATTTTTTTATAACAAAACATACTGAAAAATTGCTCAACTTTCAATAATACAGATAACTTCGGCCACCAGCTTTGAGCAACGCGACTATGTCATCCGCGAACTGATCGATACGGAATCGAATTATTTGGATGTACTGACTGCGCTGAAAAGCAAATTCATGGCGCCATTGGAACGCTACTTAAATCCCGAGGAAATTAAGCAAATATTTCCGCGCATACGTGTAATTATTAATTGACTTTCTGTCTAATCATTTGAATTTCCGAAGTTTGTTAATTGTTGTCAATTTCTGTTCTGTAGGAACTGGCCGACATACATTCAAAGTTTCTGGATAAACTACGCGAATCTCTGCTGCCCAACACCAAACTGAAAATGAGTCAAGTATTTCTAGAGTTCCGCGAACCCTTTCTCATCTACGGCGAATACTGTTCATGTCTGCTGAACGCCATTGATTTTCTCGGCGATATTTGCAAGAAGAATCAAATCATTGAGCAGCTCGTGCAAGTAAGTCGAACAAGCCATTTTCACAAATTCCCAACTAATCACAATTTGATTTGATTTTTTGCCAGCAATGTGAGCGCGAATACAACGTGGGCAAACTGCAACTGCGCGACATACTGTCGGTGCCCATGCAACGCATTCTCAAATACCATTTGCTGCTGGACAAACTAGTCAAGGAGACCTCGCCGGTATTACACAGCACCGCCTTTAACCGAAGTATTAATGTCAACATTCGATTTGTTCACAGATGCACGAAGACTATCGCTCGCTGGAGCGCGCCAAAGAGGCCATGATCGATGTGTCGCAATACATCAACGAGGTGAAACGCGATTCCGATCATTTGGTCATCATACAGAAAGTCAAGGTGTGATCTCGTGATCCATGTTCCATCCACTCGTATGCCAAGTTAATATATTCTTCATTTTTTCTTATAGGATAGCATAATTGATTTGCAGCTGCTGCAGAACGGCAACGATCTGCTGCAATTCGGACGCCTGCTACTCGATGGCGAGCTGCACATCAAAGCGCACGAGGATCAAAAGACTAAACTGCGCTATGCGTTCGTATTTGATAAAATTTTGATTTTGGTAAAGCCACTGCACACGAAGACTGGCGACATGCAATACACCTACCGCGATTCGCACTATCTGTCCGACTATCGTGTCGAGCAGAGCCATTCGCGTCGCACGCTGGGCCGTGACACGCGCTTCAAGTGTCAGCTGCTGCTGGCGCGCAAATCGGGCAAAACTGCATTCACACTGTACTTGAAGTCGGAACCGGAACGTGACAAGTGGCGCAAGGCGCTCACCGAAGCGATGTGAGTTGGCAATGAAGTGAAGTCAATGTTTTGAAAATTTCAATGTCTGAAGTTGTTGTTTCCTTAGGGAAAACCTGGACCCACCTGGCTGTCGAAATACCGATCACAAAATGGAAATCTACACATTTGATTCGCCCACAACGTGCAGGCATTGTTCGAAATTCTTGAAAGGGCGTATACACCAGGTACGAAATACATTTTAAAGTGTCCATTAAATTTTGTTAATGGTTGGGTGGGTGGTCCGTACACAACCCTCGAACCAAATACCATTTGTGGCCAAATTTCTCAAGTTAAAACTTGCAGTAGTGTACGTACTTAAGGCCATACAATTTATTTAGTGTTTTCATGCCGGTTTCTTTTCGTACTTTTAGGGATATCGCTGCAAAGTTTGTGAAATAGCGGTACACAAGGGTTGCATATCGTCCACTGGCCGTTGCAAACAAAATCCTATCAGCATACCACCGCCAGTATGCGATCGCCAACTATCCGAATTCAATTGGTAAGCTTTTCATAAACATGCAATGTACATTTTCTTACTTAATGTATACATTTTTTGTTTTATTTAAGGTTTGTGGGCACCATGGATCGCGATACTGCCGCTTCACGTTTGGAAAATCGTCGCGTGGGCACTTATCTGCTGCGCGTACGTCCACAAGGTGCATCCAATCCGCACGAAACTATGTATGCGCTCAGTCTAAAGTAAGTATACCTTGAAGCTTAACTCTAATTCGCAGAAGTGAGCCTCACAGTCTCACTAAAGATTTCAAATGGTGATAAATCCAAAAGATTTTCGATTCCATTATTTTATGTAATCCTCTAATGGAATGTTAGAATTATATTGCATTTATAAATTTAACATTTTAGACAGTTTTTGTACTTTTTAAACAAATGTTTTCAGTAGTTTAGCTCATATAAGCCTGACAGTCTTACTTCTGGGTTTACGTTACTTTTAAAATTCTGGCAATTAGGTTTAAATGTCAAGCAACAATTTCACTAATATCAATCACTCATTTTTGATTTGCAGAACGGATGATCATGTCATAAAGCACATGAAAATCAATCAAGAAACCGATGGCGATAATGTGCTGTATTGTTTGTCGTCGCGGCGTCATTTTAAGACCATTGTGGATTTGGTATCCTACTATGAACGCAATGATTTGGGCGAGAATTTTGCTGGGTATGTGGTGGCGTTTATTAAAAAAAAATTTAATATTCATAAAACACATAAATTATTCAAATTCATGGCAGTTAAGTGTTTCAATCTTTACACATAATTGACATTTTTGAAATTCCTTTTTTCTTCATACTATACATTTGCACTTTGTTTTGGTTTTCTTCACAGCCTAAATCAGTCGCTGCAGTGGCCTTTTCGCGAAGTTATCGCAACCGCCATTTACGACTTTGAACCAAAGGGCAGCAATCAACTGCTACTGAAGACTGGCTGTCAGGTGCTGGTCATAGGCAAAGATGGCGACAGCAAAGGCTGGTGGCGTGGCAAAATCGGTGATACGGTGAGTGCCTCATTTTGAACTAATAAATACTTTGCTGCTTTGCGCCCTTCAGTCTCTTTTACCATTTGCTAAACTTTTGTCATTTGCTAAGCTTTGTTTTGTTTTTTTACTATCTGCAGGTTGGCTACTTTCCCAAGGAGTACGTGCAGGAGCATCCGGTCACCAGCGACGAGCTTTGATATTACAACTATGCAATTTATTTTGCAACATCCGTGGAAGAACACCAAAGCGAGCTGGACGCGGGCACGTTGGCTAAATCAGCCACAGCCACAGCAATAACAACAACAGCCAACACTCTAACTGCCGAGCAGAAAGTACTAGTTACCGATGGACAGTAAGTGCGGCATTTGTGGCAACTGCTCGATTGTGCCAATAATTCGTAATAAGTTGAAAATTCAATTTGTATATCCGTTGTATAATACTTAGGTATGTGTTTTGTAATAGTACAAGGCAGTTTTTTAAGTGTGAATTAGTTTTGTGTTAATGCGTACTGGACTTTGCATTGAAATGATATTTAGGGGACAAATGCTTAACAAGTTACAAATTTACCTTAGCACCGGCATTGAGCGTGTTTTAGGACAAAAGGAAGCTTTAACATATTATAGTGTAGCATAAACAAATTTAAACGTATATTTATGACCGAACATACATAAACGTCTAACAACAAACAATAGAAATTTTAACAAAACACACATTCACATTTTTGAAAAGGTACCTTTGAGTACAGGAAAGCTGCAATTTCTATTTACCAAAATAATATACAGAGCAGTAGTGGCAGCAATAAAGCTGTGTGTTGTGTGAATTTTTCACATACATCCAACACGCACATACACATGAAATATATTTGATATGAGTTTTAGAAATTATTTACACCGAAATTGCAAACAAAAAAATAGCACCACGTACCGAACGACGTGTTGTGGCGAACGCTACAATTAATTTGGCAACGAATATTTTGCATTAACAAACGATTTTTTAAACCATTGCGTACCTAAATGTATAAGGCATACATTTGTATATAAGTTGTTCACAAGGCAAAGCGATTGTTTGGACTTGTTGGAGCGTATGTGGTGCATTAAGTTCCAGCAATTCCATAGGTACAGCTCCCAAATGATGTGTTAGAGAAATATACAACTTTAGAATGAATTGCATGCAATTGGCTTGTGAACGAATCGATGTTTGGGCTTAGAACGCATTAAATAAACCCCACGTGTACTTCAGTCGATGCTGCAGTTAGTGCAGCCGTGTTAACTTGTGCGCAAGCAACAAAAATGCAAAAGGCAACAAATTCAAATATACGACTAGACTTAAGCTATATCTATATATATATATCTTTGATTTTTGCAAATTATATGCTGGCACAAATTTAACAATTAACACTTTCACTTAATGCTTGTTCTTCCGCTGTGTATGCAATTAGTTATTTGTTGAAGGCAAAACTCGCAAATTGGCGTTAAAAAATTCAGCACAACTCACCCTTGAAGATCAAATTTTGCTTTAATAGAAAAAATTAGGAAAAGTACAACGTTAATATTGCTTGTACTGAATTGAAAAATAACGAGGTTGAATGTAAATTTGTGATGACGGTTTCCAAATTGTAAATTAAGTCAAATGTTAAATGCAAAAAAACTATATGAAGGGTCAAAAGGAACAATTGCCTATGCTAGTAGCTTAGATTAAATTGCCAAATGTAGATTTTTCATTTGAAATTATCAAAGCAAAAGCCAATGCAGTGATAGTTGCTAGTTTGTGCAGATGCAAAAAAACAAAATGAACTTGTCCTCAATGTCAGCATCAATCGCTGTCAATTGGTATGCAATGAACTGAATGAAATGTTGGTAGACTGTAAATTGTTTAGTGAAAAAATGTGTGAATTCTTATGTAAGCGTTGATGCATTGCAAGCTTTTTATACAATATTTTTATTTTATTTATTTTGTTGGGCAAATTTCTCTGCATTCCTTTTGGCCAACCGCAAGCAGCTAACTAAATGCTAGTAATAATACATTTTGCAAAAAGCCAACGCTTTGCTGCAGCTACTCACACATTCCGTATACTATTGAGAGCACTCTTTCTAATGCACACACACACACACACACACACACACACACAATCACCTCAACCGACCAACACAGTTCAAACGAAATAGCAATAATTGCACGTGCCATTCTTAATGTTACACTATTTAAATACGCTTATTCTGAACACTATCTGACTGTACTTTTGCCACTGTTTATATTAGTCACTTGTCTCACAACTCTATGCGAAACAATTGCAATGTTAACTTGTCGAAAGAAACTATGGAAAGCAATGCTTTGACTGACTTTTAATGCATCTTCATTTAACTTGATTAGTATTGATTTGCTTTGCAACAAAACAATTTCTTGGGACTTGATTGATTTGTGTTTTATTGATAACTTAAAAGTTATTATTAGTGAAATGAAACTATTGCAATGTCAAAAAACAATTTGAAAGTTTCTTCTTACACTTGAAATTTGGCAAACTCAAGCAAGGAGCATCCAAATTTCGTTAGCACTATTCTTTAACTTTGAATCTACAGAATCATAATTTTTTAATATCCTACAAATGTTGAATCAAATCAAAATTGAAGAAGACATTGCAATATGCAGCTTGACTTCAGTCATACTTCCAGCATTTGATATGGTTCCCATTCAGCATTGACTCGTCATACAATCAGCTGACATGTGTCGATGATTTCAGTGCTACTGCAGCCTTTTTGCTAAGCCAACGCTGTAACCTACGCTTTCTGTCTGACCTGCCTTCAGCTGCCAGCTATTAAAACTACAGCAA
>OY764962.1:26351634-26390616 GCA_963668005.1 Melieria crassipennis | reverse complement strand
GCAATACTCTCGTACCCAAAGTTTAAACTTAAGACCAGCAAAATTCAAACAGTTGAAATTCAAATAGTTGAAATACAACGTTAAGCCCAAGTTTTTTAACCCTTTCGGTTATTCTATGCCATACGGCATAGTCTCTTTTCAGTGCCTGTCTTAGGTCAAAAAACTTGTAAATACTATATTTTTGTTGTTCCTTAGAATAGTTTGAAGTTTTAGGAAAAATACGAAATTAATAAACTGAATAATCAGGTTGAGAGAAGAGAAGTATACACGTTTTTTTAATGGTATATCTTGAGATAGTGAAGGAAGAAGAAGCAGAAAAAATTAGATAACTTTTTAATTTGACGTTTTCTTTCAATTTAGATACTTTTGTTTTTAAATTTGGCTGAAGTAAATGAAGAAATATTCAAATTTTCGTTATGCATAAAAAGTTTTATGTTTAAGTAATTATTACAGCCACAACGATGTGGTTGCTCTCATAGAAAAACACTCTAAAATACAGGGTCCGAGTATACAAATTTAAAAATTTCTTATGGAATGTTGCTAACATAACCACATAGAAGCCTAAAACGTAAAATTTAAAATTTGTACTTTCCCCAGTAAAAAGCTGTACCGAAAGGGTTAAGTCACAACAACAACACACAAATCCTAAATCCTATTCTTCACTTAAGTGAAATCATTGCCAATTCAGACAACTAAAAATCATCGTTGGCTCCGAAACCAAGCTGACCTTTTTTACTTTAACTTTCATGGCCTATAAGCTTGATTGTGTATTGGCAAAAAAAAGATTTGTACAACATTTTCTATTCCATGTTCCAGGCATAAATGGGCTAAGCAACCCATTGAACATTTAACGGTGTTGTGGCTGTAAATTGCTTCACACTCGACCGAGCCCCATTGCCATTTTACTATCCATTGCTTTGTTGGTCTCAATGGGTTTTTGGTTTTTTGTTTTGTCAAGTTCGTGTGCACCCGTGACTGAAGAATATTCTCGAGTTGTTATTTTTACTGTTACTGTCTGCCATACCAGCCCACCAAAGCATTGCCACATGGCGCACTAAATCAATTTGGAGCTGTTGCCCATCACTGAACGAATACTCACTGCCGAAGCGCAAAGTTGATCCCTGCACCGGTGCGAGCGACGGCGTCGAGCCGTAGCGATCGCCCACCGACGCAGCATCACAATAACGATTGGGAATACTGTAGTCGGGCTCGAACGGGATCGGCTTGAAGGCAATGGGGCGTAAAAGGTTCGTGGTCGCTGTTGTTGCGGCGGTGGCGGTTGCGGCTGTTGTTGGAGTTGTGGTCGTAGACTGCAAACAAAAGTTGAAAACAAGTAGAAACATATTTATAAACGAATGAATAAATAAAACGACAGCATGAAGCGTGAATGTATTGAACGGATAAATGTGTGGAGCTGTGAGAAGATTACAGAAAAAAAAAAGATGGAAAAAATCGCGCAACCAAAGAAAACTACTAAGCAAAAATAATTGAAAGCGATTGAGCGGCCGACTGGTGCGGCCGGTCGGTGCTGGTGACACTGACACACCTAAATTTATGTGAACAAGTGAATAGGCACACCGGCAGCAGCAGCCGGAGCCGGTCATCAAATCAATGGGGCGACAAACCTGTTCGGCGTTTTCACCAATGCCGCTGACGTGTGGCAAGTGTGCCAAGCCGCTGGAGCTGCGTTGTTGTTGCTGTTGTTGTAGTTGTTGCTGTTGCTGCTGTAGTTGTTGTATTTGGTGCTGTTGCTGATGCGAATGCTGTGGCTGTGACTGTTGCTGTTGTTGTGGTTGTGGTTGCTGTTGTTGCAGCGATTGCGGCTGTGAATGTTGTCGCTGCGCCTGTAAATGTTGCAGATGTTGTTGTTGTTGTTGTGGTTGCTGTTGCTGTTGCTGCTGCTGCTGTCGCATTTTTTGCTTAGCCTCGATGCCAACGCATTCCACAATACTTAGCCGCTCATTCATTTCGGAAATGCTGCCACGGTTTCCGCATCCGTTTGCCATCGACGTGGGCGTCGATTTGCGCGTCAATTGCTGTTGTTGTTGTGCCGCTGCTGCGTACTGCTGTTGGTAGGCTGTGTGTAGCTGCGGCTGCGTGCGCGTCGTCATTTGCAACGTTGTCGACATTGCGCCACCGCTTGTTGTCGTCGTTGGCGGCGGCAGCGATTGCAGCATGTGTGCCTCTGCCTCCGCCTCCGCTTCCGCATCGACATCGTCGACAACGCTGCCCGTCGCGCTGCCGCTGCCGCCGACGCCGCAGCGCTTTTTGGTAATCTCGAATATTTGGCGTATGTTCTGGAACTTTGTGCGGCCCGGCTGCATGTAGTCCTCCAGATTGTTGTGGCTGCCGAATTTGTTGCGCATGCGCTTCTGTTCGTTGCGCGACTTGAGCGTGCCCGTGTGGCTGGGCTGCAGCACCGGCAGTCCCAGTGTGTTCTTCGATATGAACGAGTTGGCGTTCTCCAGCGAGGCGGAACGTGTGTGGCCGCGCTTGGCGAGTGTCGGCGACGGCGACGGCTGCTGTTGGCTAATGTGTGCGGGCCGCGCCAGCACCGTGGCGGCCATTGGTGTCGGCTTCGTTGTCATTGTTATGTGTAATGATTGTCAATCAAATTCGGTAAAATCTGCAAGCAACAAATTACAAAAAAAATATTAATCATTAATTTGCATAGAAACCTAAAAATGTTGGCATGTCAAAATGCCCAATCAAAAAAACAAGCAAAATATTTGCATAGAGACAAACGCAACAGGCCTACAATTTGTCAGAGTTGGGCAAAAATTTAGATTGATTTGGGAAATTTGCATTTATTTGCGAACGCGCCAGCAGTTTGTCATAATTTCATTTGAAATGACAGCAGTAAATATATACACGCATACATATTAGTGTGTGTGTGTGTGTGTTTGCGAATGTGTTGTCTTGCGGTCGCCATCACCGCCACCACAAATGAATAAGTCATTACGGCAACTGCAGCGGCCAACTGTTGCTGCCGGTATGCAACAATTCGCCGTTGATGATATAATCACGCCGCATAACTGCCAACAAAACAACAATAACAATAAAAATAATAATAATAATAAAAATAACAGTTGGCAGGTCAATAAGTCAGGCATCGTTGTGGCTGTTGTCCGTCTTTCGCAACAGTCAGACAGTCGCCGCTCTGACAACCTTTTCCACCCCCACTTCAAATGTTGAGTCCGGTGGCCGTTGGTTATAAAATTGCAAATTTTATTATTAAAATTAAAAAAATTAAATTAAAATCAATCTTGTTATGATTTCGCAAATTGCGAGTAGACATAATGAATTTGCATGGAAATTACACTGAAAAAAAAGATGATAAGTACTGAAGCACAGAAGTTGACCCTACTTGGAAGAACGTTTATAAGAATTTGTATACTAGTTGAGTTCACTCTTCATAGCATTTTAGGTGTAAAGTTGCTATCGTAGCAAACTGTCGCTACAACTGCTTTCGAAAATATTGCGAAAATTCAAAAATTGCTACGCTAGCAACTTTACACCTAAACTGCTATGAAGAGTGTACTCCACTAATATTTTATGTATGGGATTTGATGTAAATTATTTTGCGAATGGCCAGCAATCAGAATGACACTTTTGCATATTTTGTGGACGTTATAGAACCAGATTTGGAGGAGTAGGAGCCTTTTTTCAATACAAGACTTCATGTTACAAGACAAAGAAGAGGTTGTCCCAGCTGTTCAAAGGCATAGTCTAAGCTACTCACAGGGAGCCAAAGTGCCAAATAATTTAACAGATTTTTCTAGAACTTTTCCTATAAGTCGGTGTAAACGTAGTATAAGTTTGAATGACGTTTCGTCTGCACTAATCAATCTTATATGAGTTATATGAACTACATGGAAATAGCGCAATTAAATAGGTTTATATGCAGATAGTCCTTCTGAACAATTTTCCAACCGTTCTTTTTGGACGTTACAACAATAAAGGTGAAAAATATCGAAACTTGATGATGCATTGATGATGATGTTCATACATATTTGACGCCCGGGCGAAAACCCGACTATGACCAAAGGAAGTTTCTAAATCATCGTTGACCGATTCATCTGTGAGACCACTTTTTTTATTTATCTCTAATTTAACCTGCTCTACTTCCACATCAGAATCGACGTTTACCTCATTAGGCAAATAATTCTCATCGCCGTCATCTTCGTTAAACAATCGTTGCTCTTCATCTTCATTCGGAATCAGCATCATTTGACACTAGAAAGTCTGCAAGTTTTCTATACGTAAATAGAAAGACTACATATTATATCCGCTGATATCTCGAAAAGTAGGTACACATCGGATTTGGCTAAATGTAATTGTAGAACCCTAATTGTAGAACTAATTGCAGAACCCGATAAAAAAATAAAAGTAATCAAAGCAAAAGTTGATAGAAATACTAAAGAAAATACAGATATTTAAAAATTATAAACCGTCAAAATGACCGCAATGGTCTTTCGAGTGTTGGACTCTAGTCCAACTTTAACGATTTATTTTGAACTATGAAAAAAATTGTATTACGATTTTTTTTCAGGGGGTCTATTGAACGCATACTGAGGTACCAAAAACAATTTGTTTATTGTGATTTTTAATCAAAATGGTACCGGAATCTACCTGAGTGGGCATTGGTAAAATATGCATAAAAAATATAAAAAATAAATAATAGGGAAATCATGACACTTTAATACAAATACAGTTACAATATCGTCCGATGCGATTTAATGCTATTATTTGTAAACCTTTCAAAACTTATTTCTTCTTTTTCACTGACAGGAACCTTAACCCTCAATCACCTACCACCATCAAAATCTCATAACTACTTACTCTGAATCCAAGGGACACACACTTTTGTTTTACAAAATAATACAAAATGCATTAAATTGTTATGTTCTCTTATTTATTTTTAGGGCACAAAATGACCTCGTGTTATACAATTCAATGCATATGTTTACGTAGGTAGGAAGGTAGGTTAGAGGGGCTGCCTCTGTATGAGACACACTTAGGCCTCTATATGGGCTCGTTGTAATACCACAAATTCCACCCGTTTGAAAAGTGCATGGAACGCGGTTTTTGCCAATTTTTCTTTCACACTTGGAGGCGCGCCATTGCCCGCCAAGAGCGAGATAGAACTAGACGAGTGTTTCACCAGCCCGAGCTAGGAATCGAACCTAGGGCCTAGGACCTAGGGCCTCTGGTGTGAGAAGCCAACGCGCTAACTAAAACGTAACTTAAACAAAAACCATTTTTTTTAATGATAGATAAAACGAACAGAGAACATATAGAAGAAGAAAACTCCGAGTGGGCAATTGAGGGTTAAGATGATTTTTAGTACAACATGAAACTCAAAAAATCTGCTTTTTTGTTTAAGAAAGATAAATTTTAATAGTTTAAAGAAAGAATTTAAAATTAGGAAAAAGTCCAAAGACACCAACGAAAAAGTAGACGTTTGTTTTTATTGAAGAGATAAATTTGAAGAAACTCTATTAATGCTGCTGTGAAAGCCTAAGTGTCTGGAAAAGAAGGGAGACGAAAAGCTAAGCTTGGATCATCTGAACTCTCATCTGCATGTGGAATGCGATAGAAGTTGATGAGCGTTTCACCAGCCTGAGCTAGGAATCGAACCTGGGACCTCTGGTATGGGAAGCCAACGCGCTACCCGCTGGACTGTTGAGGCCGGCAAGGCTCATACTTTCAATTGAATTTGACAAGTGGAAGTGTTGTAAGGTTGTGGAGGAAAGAACTGTTCGAACTTCGAAGAGTAGAACCAGTTTTGACTTTAACTGGTTGTTACTGATCAGATAACTTCTGTCCACGTTCTTTTTCCCCCTTGTCGGAATAGCCTAGCAAGCACAGCACTCGGACAGAGATGCGTCCATTGTACTGTTTCCTGATCATGTTTCGAAAAAACAAATTATAGAATAGATAGAACAGATTTTGAGAACCTCAAATTAAGTAAGAACGTGAGGCTCTCAAAATGTATTCCATCTATTCTATAACTAATATTAATGCCCCAATTTAGCGAGCTTTCACTGAGGCTAATTAATACTTAAATTCTTTAAATTATTTATTATCTAAAATCGTTTTTAAGACTTTGCTTAAAAAGCATATAATATAAATTATAATAATTGACTGGCACGACAGCCCGCTTACGCGAGACCAAGGCCCAGCCTCCCGCAACCACCCGTGTTGTGCGTGTGAATTTGTACACGGGTTGGAGGGACCTACAGTTTAATGCCGGTTCCGAACGGCAGGTTGGGAGCTCTTTCATAAGCAATTTTTTACTCTCAGAGGTTTGCCATTTCCAGCTGAGAGGACAGCCACCGAAAGAGAAAACGAGTTTTCCCGTTATTTTTTTTAGGTGTTATTACAGGCAGTATTTGAACCTGAGGTTGCTGCCTGCGACTCGAGGTCCAACGCACTAACCAACCGAGCCACGGCAAGCATATAATATAAGTATTTTAATTTTACACTATTTTACTGTTTGTTAGTCTGTATGAATTGTTACTTAATTCTAGGCTATTTGTAATAAATAAATAAATAAATAAAAAAATAATTAAATAAATAATTAAATAAATAAATAATTCATTTTTCGGTTTTCATTATTCGATGGCATTCTCACAGCTGACAAAGAAACTTAACAAATCATTTTTTCTAGTGCATTAACCGAGCAACAACAATTCTTTCGGTATATTTATAATGCAGACTTTGCGTGAAGTTGTTTGTATTTTCGCCGTTGGCATATCTTAATTTTATCCAATTGTCAAGGTTATTTTTTGGCGCACAAATTTGCGCTACAATATTGTTAAAATTTCATTGAGGGAGTGCAATAAAATTACAAGTAAAATTTCCGATTTGCAGATTTTAAAGCGGATACTAGACGCGCAATGGCGCAATTTGTGTTATTGGCCAACACACATGAAAAAAAAGCACAAAACGAGTTGGAAAAGAGTTCGAGCGGCAACTGGGCGAGTCTTAGCTTATATCTACCTACATACATACATATATATGGATATGTATTTACTTAAGTATGTATGCATGTGTTGTGTGTTATAAATAATACGTAAGTACCAACAAAATACAGAATGAATGCCAGAATAGTGTAGCGAAATTAGTTAACATTTTTCATTTGTTACATTGGCTTTTTAGGGTTCTTGACTTTTTAGCACACGCACACACACACACTCGAGCAAACCATGCACGAAGCCAATAATCGGAATAACATGGAGATCGGAATAATAATGCTCTGAGTCTAATGCGGGGCATTTATTTGAGTTTAAAACAGCAAACAGCACTAAAGTCGAGAATAAATGGTGATTAGTGTTCGCCACTGCGGCTGACTGATTGATGTGCTGTGCTCTGTTGTGTGTGTGTGTGTAGCGCATGTCATTTGTTTCGGTTAGTTTTGGGTTATTTGCCGTTTTCTTTTGGTAAATATTATTTGGTGTATTTTGCGTTCGGTGAAAGGACGCCGTTCTGCAAAATACGCGCAGCGCTGACATGAGCCAAGCTTTTTTTTAAGCGTCCATTTTGGTAACATTAGCTGCGTTGTTTGAAGGGGGGAAAAAATCATTGCAGCTAATTTAGGTTGGCTCGGGCAGGCGGCCAGCTGAGTGGCGCTGAGCGACGCTAATGTGCATGAAATGAATTTTTCGACTTTACGCGCGACCGTCCGCCCGTCCGACTGTCTCACACAGCAGCTCACAATAAAAATCGAATTATGAAGCAATGAAGTTCAGGCATTTTTGTAGTTTGCGTGTTTCCGTGCAACGATCAGTGCCACAAACTGGTTTCAAGTGCAGCCACAGCGTTCGAGGCAAGCTTTGACTAGACAAAAACAAAGCAACAACAAAGTCAAAAAAACAAATGTGGATGAGCCCGAGCGGCGCATTCGAATTGGGTTAATATGCCGCAGTGCCAACAGATGACATGACATTTTTTTTTTTTTATGCATAAACGAGAAGTAACAGACCGACAAACAAACAGTTACAAAATGTTACCGCCTGCCAAATGCTGGATGCTTCTTCTTCTTCTTCTCATGCTGTTTTTAATGTTTCATTTGCTTTTGGCCCATAACCCATTTACTGCAAAACCACGCACAGTTAGCGTCCAAGTTGTCCATTAGTTTGCTTCACTTTTTCTCAATTTGAACGAGCTGCCAGTGCGTTCAAGTGTCTTTGAAATACTTTGGCATAGAATCGTTGGGATTAGAACCACCGCTGTGCTCATGGCACTCATAAATCGATTGTGAAATTTTCCATTCAAGCACCTTTCTTTTTTGTATTGTTTGTGTGCATTGGAAATGGAGTTTTTATTATTAAAAGTGAATAAGTAATGAGCTCAAAATCAGACCCGGAAAAAAGTGAATACGAAAAGAGTTGAAAATCAGAATCGGAAATCAACTTTAAATGTTTGTAGAAGGTGATTCAATGGCAATGTCGACTTGTGACAGCATAATTGCTGTGTTGCGGAGAGATAAGTTGGCGTGTTGAAAATAGCTCACTTTGAACAGAGTCAGTTTGCTCCGAAGCAAATGAGACGTTCAATTTTTGAACTAGAAAGGAGACGGCAAACTATTTGTATTTAATCGATAGGATTGTGGTAAGTGGGGGGTCGGAATGGGATCCCAAGGCAAAGGAACTTTTCGGATGGAATGGGCGGACTGTGATCCCAAGGCAAAGGAATTTTCCGTATTGAAATTAAAGAAATTTCACATAGAGTCCTATACATCCATGTCGTTCGTCAATAATATTGACAGATTTTGAGTGTTCCTGAAATACTTGAACTCACTGTGCACGATGTGTGCCAAATGTATTCTGCAGTACGAGGACCATATCCTAAAAACATGTTGGAGACTTTTGTGCACAGTTTAATTTTTTTAGTTGTATTGTGTGATTTTAGTTATGTTGATCTTTATACCATGAAAATGTTATAATTGTATCTTGCTAGTACTGAGGTAAGACTGGTTTTTCTAAACCAATAACGACGACTTTTTCTTATAAGCTAAATTGTTCTTTGCTGCAAACTGTAAGTTTTCAAGCAATAAATATATTCATGATGACATGAAAAAGACAAGACTTGCTATCTATGAGCTGTGACTTTATCAGTGAGTTCATTCGGATCATTAGTAGACACATTGTCAGAGAATCCATACTCGAAAAATGGCGCCGCTCAATCAGGCATTCAGTGGTGCCAACACAGAGGGACACAGAGGTAATGGAACACTTCGCATGCCCTGTACGAGACTACAGAAACATTGATGCCATACTCTGAGTACAATATTTAACAACTTCTTACTTTCAAAAATGAATTTGAAAACAATTCTAATTTATATGAATAAAGACATTTTTTTGAAAAGTCCAATCAATTTAGATACTAAAGGAGCTGAGTACTCCACATCCTTCAAATTCACATATCACAGTCTATTAAGCCTCCTTTCTAAAGTTCATCTCATCTAACCTAACCTAACCTAAGCGAGGACCTGCAAGAGCTGTTACAATTACCCCAATTTGATCTCTTCATGGATAAAATCATTGCTTTGAGTACTTTAGGTTTGAGGTTTGACCAAACTTGAAGAAGAAGAAATAGTAATGGTATCCCAGAAATAATAATGGTAACCAATCTATAACGAGATAAGAGGGATTTTTCCAGATATATTACATTCTGGTCTTCTGGCGACCTTCCCTATCAATTAATCTGTCTTGGAGACTCTCTTTGTACTGGTACCCAACACACTTAGGAGGCGATCACTTTGAGCGATCAGTTGCAGCTGAGAACATTTTAGATACTCATGTTTAACCCTTTCGCTACTGGTTTTTACTGGGTAAAGTTAAAATTGTAAATTTTACGTCTTAGGCTTCTATGTGGTTATATTAGCAACATTCCATAAGAAATTTTTTAATTTTTATACTCGGACAATGCATTTTAGAGTGTTTTCCTATGAGAGCAACCACATCGTTGTGGTTGTAATAATTACTTAAACATAAAACTTTTTCGCATAACGAAAATTTGAATAATTCTTCATTTACTTCAGCCAAAATTAAAAAAAAAAGTATCTAAATTGAAAGAAACCGTCAAATTACAAAGTTATCTAAAGTTTTCTGCTTCTTCTTCCTTTACTAGGTCAAGATATACCATTAAAAAAACGTTTATACTTCTCTTCTTTAAACTTTAATATTCAGTTTTTAATTTCGTATTTTTCCTAAAACTTCAAACTATTCTAAGGACCAACAAAAAATGTATTCTTGAAACCACAGAGGGTTCAGATGTCCACAAAGTAGCATGTTGCCATATGGCAACAAAATAGCGAAACGGTTAAGTTAAGTTAGAATGGTGGACTTTGAGGACATGTTCAGTGTGTTAATCTCATGTCTCAAGCAACAATGCTTTCAAATATAACCCCGAAAGTTATTGAGTATAAAGTAAGTAATTGAAAACAATTGAATTTCAAGGAAAACAGCATCGCATTCGCCGTCCTTTGTTATAGCACCTTTTATAGTTTTTGATTTTTTAGCGCAGGATTTGAAAAATGTAGAGAGCAGCAGTATGTTGGACTCTGACTGACGACTGAAAACCTCTCCTTGTTATGTGATTTTCCAAAGCGAACCACACAGCGGGTGCCTTTTCGTTCCATGAAGGTTATGATTAGTCATTCGGAGGTCTGTCATAATTATTGGCTTTCCTTCTCATTACTATGTCATGCGTTATCTCTGCATAGTCGATTTCTGTGACTGGTCTATAACTCTTTTTCTTTTCTGATGTCTCATATCGTACTCAAAAAAACCTTTCCATTTTTTGTTTTTGTTTAAGGTTTCACATTTCGATGGACATTGACCGATAATGGCTTCGATTATCGACTATATTCGAGCTTGCTGGTTGTGCGCAATGATTGGCATTAACTTTCATCCAACCGACCATCCGACCAACAATATAAACCAAGCATTACTGTGGTTCACATCTTCTACGCACTTCACCTCAACTCGCCGTGTCGCATTGGCCATACACGTTTCTTCATTCTCGTTCTTGGCCGCTGGCCAAATGGCAACAACAATCAAACGAAATAAAACCAACAAAACATCAAAGACAACTTGCAGATCTAACAGCTCATCCGCTGAGGCATGTGATAATTTTTCTTTGAATTTTTTCCACGCAGCTGCGTGATCTTGTAAATGTCAGTCGCCGTTGTCCATCGCCTGGATGTTCGATCTGTTCGTATGTTCGTTGCAATATATGTGTGTGTGTGTGTGTAGATATGTGCTGGCAGCATCTCGTATGTTGTGTTCAAACATTAGCCGATCAATAAATGAAGGCAACGCACGCATTGCATTTGAATTATTTATCGCTTACAGCAGACACACACACACACACACACATACATTCGCACGCTCCTCACCCACTCCGCTTTCAGCCGCCCCGTCATGCTGCAGCCAGTTCAACAAATGCCACAGCGGGCGCTCCAAGTTATGGCGCTGCTAGTGGCACTCTGGCTGCTGCTTCTTCTTCTTCCGCTCATACACAGTGGCACACTTTAGAATGAATGTGTCCCAAGCGCGCGCCTTGTCCGTTATTGTCTATGTTGGCCGCAGTTGCAGTTTTGTTTTGTTTTTTTTTTTGTAATTTTTTTCCTTTTTTGTGATGCTCAGTTTTTGGTTCGATTGCGCGCCATTCCCCAGACTCGTCTTCATTGACTGGTGAGATTTTATGTGCGCGCTGTGCGCTAAGGCTGCGGCCGATGGCCGTTGGCCATGTCGCCCAGTTTCGCAGCCAGTTTGTGCCGTACGCGGCGCACATGTACGCGCAACTTCCATTGGATAATTTATACATTGGGAAAATGTCGACCGCCCGGTAGTTGCATAAATTAACACGCATTACTATGCAGCACAATTTATGATATTGATTTGTCTACGACAGTGGGAAACGGTATAATCTGGTGCGCGTACAAGCGGATAATGGCCGCATCAGTTGAAAATTGCTGTTACCAATCCATTTCTTGCCACATTTCTGACGGCTCAAGGTTCAATAGGAGAAGCAATGCAATCGGCAATGTTGGCCGATTCTTTTGTAAAATTACATTTTGTGACAAATGCTTCGGAGTACTCGAGTTTCAAACGCTGAATTGGGCTTTCGTGTATAAATATTTGAACTTTTTGACAATTCATAAATTTAGTTTAAGACACTGAGTAGTGTAAAAAATTAATACAAATTTTGTCAAACTAAAATAATGTTTTTGAAAAATTAAGTACCTACAGTTAAGTGTCCCAAAATATTTGGAACAGTTGTCATGATATATTGTAATGTGTTTTTTTATTGTTATTATTATTCAACTTATGATTTTTTTTACAAATAATTGCATGACTTCTATGACAAATAATAAAAATATCTGGTACACGGTTACTACTTGATCACAATTTTACTTACACCAGATTTTTCTAAAAAAGTAACCAAAATCTAGAAAATGGAACCATATGAAAAGAAAAAGCAAGGTTTTGGTCATTCTTTTGGACGAAATGAACGAAACTCAAATCAATTGTTATACCTACGTTGATATTTGATACATTTTCCCCCTAGGAGTAACTACAGGGTGACGCAAAAGTTGTCACCCAGCGCAAAAGTTGTCACCCAGTGTTCTTTGGTTCTAATTTGTTTATGAATGAAGGAATGAATAAACGAATGAATGAATGAATGAATGAATGAATGAATATATGAATACATGAATGAATGAATGAGTGAATGAATGAACGAATGAATGAATATCAAAGCAAAATTTACTTTTGCCGCCATTGGCAAAAGTTATAGCATCACCTTATGATGACTTTTGCGCCACCCTGTACAAAGAGGGTTTCAACATGTTACCTAATGTCACCACCACAACATAATGTACAGACTTCCCTTGCAAAAAGTCATCAAATATCAATAAAAGTAAACAAGTTACCAACTCCAAAAAATAAATAAAAAATAAAAATAAATAAAATAAAAGTAAACAAGTTATCAACTACAAAAAAAATGTACCTATTTTGGTTATAACTAACCAACTGTTGCAACCGTGATGTGGTACAGTTATCATACAATTAAATTTTGTTGATGTTAAACTACGAACACAAAATCACAGAAACACCTGAAAACTCTCTGAAATATCAGAAACAAATTATAACTAACAAAACAACAACTAACAAATGGTGATTGTAACTAACAAAAGGCAAAATTTTTTTTTTAAGAATTAGATTATATTTCGGTAAAGCCCCGAACTCAATGACGACAGTAGCGACAGGACCACATCTAACAAAACATAGAATCAGAAGATGATAATTGTTCGAAGAATCAGGAGACAATTACTTTGATATTATTTTGACGACTACACGGCTACACGACCAATGACCACAGTTGTGGCTGCAGCTAACTTTAGAATTATTTCTATTTCGCCTGTGACAAAACCAAATCAACTGATGGAACTGCTTCAAAACAGTTAAAATTTGTTAGTTTTATAACTTTTTACACATTGTTATTTGCTTTATATTGATTGTAGAAGAATAAAATATATACGCATGCTTAACAAAGGGAATGTGGAAGCACTTAAAAATTTGTAATGAGGCGCTCAAAAAATATGATTGCAGTGTTATTGCAGCCCTTTTCATTGTAATCAAGTAGCTGACTACACAGCGACAGTTGAAGGCGGCTCCATCTTGTAGTCATCTGGCCCTGTCGCTGCGGTCTTCAAAGTGTTTGGGCCATAAAGTATAATTTTGCATTCACATGTTGCTATAATAAACATGAAATAGTGCTGTATAATTCTTAATAGTGGATTTTGGAAACATCGTAAGAATCTAGTTTAGTTAGATTTCATATGAAATCATGTGAGCCATTGAATTGTGGTGAAGTGAGCTTAACCTTCAAATGCATAGATCCACCTTAAAGCTGGTTAAATTATAACTATTCAGTTTAGATGAAAACGTAATCTAGGGAATAACACTACTCGACAAAAAATGGGTTCATCGCGTGCTCCTAAAAATAAAAGTATTTTTTAGACTAATCTTCGGCTGCTGAACACGAAACTGAAAATCAAAAAATTTTCTTAAGAAGCGTTTTCGAAAAATCTTCGAAAAACACGTGTTTTCCCTCTTATTTCAGTTATGAGCGCATATCTCGTAAACCAACCATCCGACCAACACAAGTGGCCCGTCGTTCAGAAGGCAACCTTTCCAACGATATATCGATTGTCCAAATCAGATGAGATTTGTGGAAGTTAGTGATCTTGGCATAGTCAGTTTTTCATTTTCTGACCCAAAAACCTTCTTAAAGGACTTTAAAATTTTAAGGACATACACATTTCAAATATTTTTTTTAAATATTTGCGGTTGTGCAATGATGAAGATATGGGTATCAAATGAAAGAGGGAAATTGTCTCCTTTTAAAGAATTTTTCTATTTTGAACTTTCAAATACCAACTTGTGTTGGTCGGATGGTTGGTTTACGAGATATGTGCTCATAACTGAAATAAGAGGGGAAAAAGTGTTTTTCGAAGATTTTACGAAAACGCTTCTTAAGAAAATTTTTTGATTTTCAGTTTCGTGTTCAGCAGCCGAAGATTAGTCTAAGAAATACTTTTATTTTTAGGAGCATTTTTCGTGTCGAGTAGTGTAATCTATAGGATTAATTACAGTCTACTAGGCTTCGTAAGGAGCTCTAACTGGTTCAATGAGTAAGTGAACTATGTTCGATTTATTGTGGACTCAGTGTTGCCAGATCAGGAGATTTTCTCCTAGATTTAGGAGATTCTTGGCCTTTTAGGAGAATTTTTGGGAAGAAGAATTGTTTAGGAGAAAGTTTGGGAGATTTATATTTTATGTAAGTTGATTTTTCGGATCCTTAGTGGATTCGTGGTAGATTTTTGGATAACGAAGTATGATGTATTGGGAACATTGACAACAAAACATATTTTGGCAACTATTTTAATAGTCGAATCACCCTATTGTGTTAAAAATTTGTAAGCTTACAAAATGTAAGGTCGTTCTATTTCGTTCTCACTTATTGCTGTCACAATGAGCTCCCGCCAAAAATTGCACTTTTTGTTTAATTTATATGTTATATGTTTTGTTTTTTTTTAAGTTTTTGTTGTTAAGCTGAAGATGAATCAAAAAAGGCTGCATTAAAAAAAAACTGTATGTATATATTTTTATTTTGTATGATTAGTTTAATTCCATTAAAATTACGCAAATTATAAAAAAATTTTAGGACATTTTTTAACTTTTGGGAGGAAATTTCAGTATTTTTTAAGATTTAGGAGGAAGTAATTTCAGCTATCTGGCAACACTGTATGGTCTTCGCCTTGGGGCAGCCACTCCTACTCACCTACCTGCGTTCACAAATGAAATTTTCTAGCAAGTGTCCCATAACATTTTAAGGAATTAACGCACAACTCAAAAATCTTTTCAGCAAACTCAAAGTTGCTTCTGGCGAATTATTAAAAATATATAAAATATTATTTGTGTAAATTATTCCAAATCACATTTGGGTCATTGCAATTTCATCACACAATTTGTTACGAAATTGAGCTCACCACTTCAGCACGCATTGCTTTCGATTATGTTTGTACTCGAAATCTTCGAAACTCTTCATGTGAATTAATTAAAAAATATTTCACTAAATGCAAGCATTAAAATTGCGCATTTCCTATGGCAATCGACAATTGAAAATCAAACAAAATCAACAACAACAACATATATGAAAAACCTTAAAAACCCATTAACGCCCACTTGCCACTTGAAGCCATGACTTCACTCCACTTGTGTGCACACGTCTTTTTGTCTCAGTTCGGCGTAAGCGAACCAAGACAAAAGCGCGTCCGGGGGATTGGCGCACAGGATTTCGCAATGCGAGTGAATTATGTGCTAATTCACTATTGTGGCTATTATAAATAGTGATTCGTTTGCTGCTGCGTTGGAGTCGCTGTCAGGTGGCGGTGGTGAAGTGCTCAGCTCAAACCCTCCGTCCGCCGCACAACTGTGCGCGCCAAAACTGTTTGATTGCGTGTTTATAACAAATTCAGACTTAATAGCCGCAAATGTCGTAATTATACGCAAAAAAAAGTGTACATATATAAATATATGTATGTGAACCGCAGCGGATGTAAAGAAAATGATTTGTTTTTATTTTGTATTTTTGCCTTATTTAATTTTGGATCAGTTGAGGTGCACAGCTAACCAGCAATCTACAGTAAACATTTTCAATCAGTTTTCATTCACTACAGAAATTTATAATCCAAGCTGAACGAACTAATTTCCACGATTACGATTACTTTATATTTATACAGCATCGCGTGACAATAAGTTTTATTCATAGAAAATCGAGCTTCAGTAACTTTTGGTGCAATTTCTCTCTTGCTGTGCTGCATTGTTCCAAAACAAAAACAAAATACGGTGACAATGATGAGATGAGATAATGTTGCTTACTGGCCTTAAACTCCGTTTACAGTGAACAAAAAATTAAGTGTCATTGAAAAACGCATAAATGAAATAATTTTAAGCACATTGCGCAGTTAACCTAATTTAAAATTTATCGTCGTTAACGACATACAAAGCGCTGTTAGAACGAAGGGTTCACTTGGTATGACCTTTCATAGAATTAATTGTAGCACTTTTCCCGATTAAGTAAAGAATGAATCATTGCAGCAGTGAGAGCAAGTGGGGCTATTATAGATAAATGGATAGATATATAGCTTTAATAATTAGACTCAATCAGGTTTATAGTGACTCATCTTATTTATAGAGAAAATTACAGATCACAAATGTTTTCACATTTTCTAATAATTCAAAGTTAGTTGCCTATTTGTACTCGTAGTTCAAATTTTTTAATACACAATTATTCAGTAAGAAATTAAATGAAGTCTCAATTTGCTTGTCATAGGTGTCAGAGTAATTGCAAATTTCCTGAACTGTAAAACAATGTGAATAGTTAATATTTCTATGAATATTTATTTTTTCATATTTTAGTTAATATTTTATTTTATTTATTATTTAATTTTTTAATATTTTTCTTTGATTCAAAACATACTAAAATAAGTTCGGCGACAAAAACAAACACTGAACTTATTCACTGAAATTATTCTTTGCTGCTAAATGAGTCAGAAAATGCAGAACAGAAGCGTTGGCTTCAGACTAAGTTAGGTTAGGTTAAAGTGAATGTTTGGACCTTGAGAGAAGAATTCACTTGGGTCACGATAAAAAACCATTAAAAAAAGTTTTTACAACTTTACACTGACAAACTCTTACCTAAGTAGCTAACTCTGGTTCTGGCAAAAGTACGTTCAACATTGAATCAAAAGTTTCATAATATCAAATCTGCCCATAATGAATTTTTGTATTATTCAGAGTAACACATATTCTGACTACCATCAAAAGAAGCTAAAGTTTTCAATTAGTTTCTATGCTTTCGAATTAATCACAAAGTTTTTTAGTAGAAAACGAAAATAAAATCATCTCAATTAATTTACGCGAGCAAAGCTGCGGCCCACAGCTTCCTCATTTCATATGAATGAAATTATAGCTTGATTTGTCTACTTCACGTGGCAACTATTATACTTTTAATTAATTTAATTGCAGCATCTTCATTTGCCAACAATTGACTGCAAATCGCTTTAATTTCTCACCATAATCGCCACTGGAAACTGCGACAAATGCTGATTAGTCGCTTTGATGGCGCGCTTCGTCTGTCTGGCTGTGCTGTGTGAGTACAACCAATGACTCTATAACTACTCTTACCAAATAGTACAACGTTCGCATGGTAGGCGAATGCTTTGGCTATCATTGTTGTTTGTAATTGGAAATTGTTGTTGTAGAGGTGCGCGCAATTTCCGTTTGTAGTCATTGGGTGTGTCCGCTTGAATGCGCGCAAACGTACACAATAGCACAGCAACACGTGTACAGCGAACAGCTTCGGCTAGACAATAAGTGCAGCTCAGCCGATTGCCTTAGGTTTATAATTAAAATTGGCTGTAAACACCCTCACAACAAGCGCAAGTAATTGATCTCTGACGACGCGGCCGTGCCCGGTGCAAGTGTGCGGCCGCGGCCGTTCTCGCCGTTGCGACGCGCTGCTTACAAAGTCAAACGGGCGCAACTGAGCGCCCAAGTGGCATGTTGCATGTTGTGCGAAAATTCGAGATGGCAACGTCTCAGATTATCGGCAACCGTAAATTAACGGCGAATCAGTGTTGCCGCCGTAATTAAGATTGCAGCATGAACACTCAACTTGAACTTCAAACTTCACATGTCAGTCAACCGTTGGCGGGAAAACTAAAACGCGCTCACAAAAATTATCCCACCGCATGCGAGACAGCAAAATTCAGTAAAATTATGCAAACAAGACACAAACAAAAAACATGGCGAACAACACAAATTATGGCAAAACAGAACAGCGAATAATTTTGTATAATTAAAAAGGTTGCACGCGGACAACAGCGACGGCTGGACGTAATTAAAGTAAATGCAAGTGGAGTGAAATGTTGTAATGGCAGCCAGAAGGAAGTGCACAGCTGTGACGGCACAAAACGTGGCATTAGCAGCAATAACTGCCATAAAAACGACACATGTACAATACATAATTTGCATTCATCAGTGTGGACAAATTGCTTCCGTCCGCAACGAGTGAAACATTTGTGCGAGAAGCGCGAGCGACAAGGAAACGTTCAAGTCGGATCTGGAAGGAAATCATTTCGAATCGACATCAATCGAGTTGCTGGCGTGGAGTCGGTCTGTCTACATAACAACAACAATTTTCAATATGATTAAACAGCACGAAACAATAAAAAACAAAAGCAATAGCGAAACTAACAGCAATCATTTTGTGATTGTGCACTGCAAAACTTATCAACAACAAATGCAACAACAACCACTAATAGCAACGATAGTCACAAAAGCAACAATAACCATAGGAAAAACATCCACGAATAAAAAACACAGTTTAAAAACTAACAAAAACGAACATATCCAAAAGCAACAACAACCACTGAAAACAACAAGAAGGTTATTGCCAGCAAAAAGCACAACAAAAAGCATTTTTCAGCAAGCAATAAATAATAAACAAATCTATCTATCTATCTATCTATCTATCTATCTATCTATCTATCTATCTATCTATATATCTATCTATCTATCTATCTATCTATCTATCTATCTATCTATCTATCTATCTATCTATCTATCTATCTATCTATCTATCTATCTATCTATCTATCTATCTATCTATCTATCTATCTATCTATCTATCTATCTATCTATCTATCTATCTATCTATCTATCTATCTATCTATCTATCTATCTATCTATCTATCTATCTATCTATCTATCTATCTATCTATCTATCTATCTATCTATCTATCTATCTATCTATCTATCTATCTATCTATCTATCTATCTATCTATCTATCTATCTATCTATCTATCTATCTATCTATCTATCTATCTATCTATCTATCTATCTATCTATCTTTCTATCCATCTATCTATCTATCTATCTGTCTATCTATCTGTCTATCTATCTATCTATCTATCTATCTATCTATCTATCTATCTATCTATCTATCTATCTATCTATCTGTCTATCTATCTATCTATCTATCTATCTATCTATCTATCCATCTATCTGAAAAAAGGAACTGAAGAATTTCGCTCGTGTATCTGGCAATCGATTTTTTTTTCTGGAGGTTTGGCAGCAAGGCTACAAGATAGCACTTAGTCCATTTTTAACCATTGTACTAAAGCAGTGGGAGATAGGGAAGGAGAGCAGAGTAATATCTCATATTGCACCCGGTTTGAAAATGTGTATACAAGACTCTTGTTTCCAACACATGCTACTGCACACATTTCAAGCGAATGAGGAAAGGGCGGTTGGAGGGGACCATCAATTTATCGACGAATCCGAACGGCGATTGGCAGTTTTTCTTTCACACTTGGAGGTTTTGCCATTGCCTGCCAAAAGCGCACTTGTGCGATTCTTGTAATTCTCATCTGCTTCATGTAGATAGCGATAGAAGTAGATTAGCGTTTCAGCAGCCCCGAGCTAGGAATCGAACCTAGGGCCTCGGTATGAGAAGCCAGCGCGCTACCCGCTGGACTATCGAGGCCGCCCTGGCAGTCGATTACAAATCATCCAAATTCGATCGTGAATATCCTTCACACTGTTCACAGTCACAAAAAATAAAATCAAATCGCATGTTTCAAATTGAAGTTTAATTTTCGAAAAAATTTCGTTTCCTTTCTTTCGTTTATTTCTATGCATACAGAAATAAATACATTAATGAATATATTTTCACGAATCGGAAAACGAGCGGAAAATGACTGAAAGTAACTGGGATAAGTTCAGACTGCAATTCTGGAAAAACTTAAATGTGCATTGGAACCACAGGAAACTTAACATCTACGCCCTCTTGACGCCCTCCTTGTTTTGCATATTAATTGTACTGTTTCGCTTTGAAATCCCAGTGCAGACTTATCCGAGCACGACGAGTACGCTAATATCTCTGGAGCTGACGTGGTCGGACCTGATGGCGGAAATGCAGCGCCGCCACGCAACTATCAAAAGCAGAACCGGAAAGTGAGTGTATGAAATGTTTCGGCCATGGTGGCGACTATACATTCACGATATTTTATGAATGTTTGGCGACAGAGACGTCTTCAACGTGTTCCTGCCGCGCAACATCATTGCCTATGCGCCCGCCAAGTACGAGGCCTTCATCAATATCATGGAACGTGCAAAAGCCGATTTGACGGGCATCGACCTCGTAGCGTTCGACGACTGCGCCAAATTGCGTGAAACAATGCAAAAGGAGTTTTATTTCGCTGGCGTGTGTTTCGACGACAGCGTCATGAACACGGACACCGAGACGATTCACCTCGTCGGCATTTATCCGAATCACTTGACCATGTCTCTCGTGTTCCCGAGCGAGCTGCGCATTTACAACACCACCCACATCTCTGAAAATTGGAATACGGATAAGCTGTACTTCATCAAAACTCGAGCTGACTATGCAACGCCTCACCGACATCCCGAAGGGCTAATAAGCTACGTACGCGAGGGCTTCGTCATTATACAGCACGCCGTCTCCCTGGCCTACGTGGGCCTTATATCGAATAAGACCAAATCGGATCTGCCGGAAATCGCCCTGACCCACTTCCCGGTCAGGAGACGCGAGTACGACCAGCTCACCGACAACCTCGAAATAGGGCTGTCCTTTGTTATTATGACGTCGTTCATTACGCCAGTGTCGTACTTTCTCAAGGTTTGTCCAACATCCACATACTGTCCGATAGACATGTATGCTGTAATTCACTATCTTCATAGTTCATCCTAGTGGAGAAGGAGAAAAGAACTGTAAGACTTATGAATTTGCTGTACGTGCGGCATGCGTTGCAGTTCTTTGCTTGGCTCGTGTTCGGTATTCTCAGCTTGGTTGCTGCCTCGATTCCGGTGCTGATTATGCTTAAGGTACGCACAAGTAAACAGTTAAAACTGCTGCTTGACTAATCCTCCTCATTGCGTAGATCAAATGGAATAGCGGCTATGCGATTTTAACCAACACCTCGGCCTTTGTTGTTTTCCAATTCTTCGTAGCCTATATTGTCAGCACACTTTGTTTCGCTTTTACGATCACCAATTTCTTCACACATGCCACATCTGGGATCTGCGTAATGTCGTTAGTTTCGATTATATCGTATATACCGTTTTTAGTTATAATCAGATTCCGAGGTGAGGAACTATCGTTTGCAATGTGGATTGCGTACTTTTTCCCAAACAGTGTTTTGGGCATGGGCTTCCGGACGATATTGGATTACGAAGTTAACAACCAGGTGCTGGATATGACGATGTTATTCGTGAAAACCGCCGTCGAGCTCACCGACATGAGCCTCGGTTACTGCATATTGCTTTGCTATGGCCAAGCCTTATTCTACGGGAGCAGTGCTTTAATTATTCCAGAAATTCATTTACGTCTAATCCCCGACAGGGTGAGAAGAAGTTTTAGAAACCGCTTTTCTCTCCAGAATGCAGAGAGATCTGAGAGGACTAGTATACTGGCAGCCAGCAGGTTCAGCAGGGTTTTCCAAGTGGAACCCACCTACAAACACATTGTCATTGAATTCGACAATGTGACCAAGGAAATCGATGGTGAGGTTCTTTTACAGGACATAACATTTAACTTGTACGAAGACGAATGCACTGTTCTAATGGGACACAACGGTGCCGGCAAATCGCTCCTAATGGACATTGCGATTGGCATTACGGAGCCCACCAGCGGTGCGGTTTACGTAAACAAGAGCAAAGTACAAGACAATATGCCACACGCACGCCGAACGATTGGCGTTTGTGTCTCGGACGGTTTGCTTTACGACGGGCTCACCGTCGAGAACCAACTTACCTTCTATTGCCGAATGAGAGGCCTGAACGAGAAAGACACCGAGGCCGAAGTCGGGAAGTTCCTCAAAGACATGGATCTGGAGGATAAACGCTACGAGTTGACCCAAAATTTGACGCAAGGCCTACGTTTCCACTTGGCGTTGTGCACTGCTATGGTCGGCGGCACCAAGATCGTTTTGCTCGACGAACCGAGCGCTATTAACGATTTGTCGGCACGCAAACTAATGTGGGAGATGTTATATCGAGAAAAGAAAGGACGCACCATATTCATGATAACACATTCCTATACTGAAGCCCAATCGATTGCGGATCGTGTGCTGATTTTGTCGAATGGAACTTTACAATGCAGTGGTACCACGTATTTTCTCAGAAATTTGTATGGTCAGGGATACCGGATGGTAGGTAGCTGATGTGTACGAGGGGGCTAACAAAAGTTCGTTTAGTGGGTGCATACAAAATGGAAAAGAGTAATTCAAGTTTTATAACTTTAATCTTCATAATTTTTAATTATTTCGACGTAATTTCCATGAAGTTTCAGTATTCCACTTAGCAGTTACCGTCTTTCCATTCTTCAGAACTTTTCACCGTATGGGCTCCGTACCATCGACTGTTGTTTTATTTCACACAGGGCGGTTCAAGCGTTGCCAACTATGCGAACTCTTGTTAGCCCCGCCGAACTTCTGATATACGCTCTGCAAACTTGGTGATGTTGTTGTATGCATGTTTCAAGGTACTCTTCAAGGGCCCACAATGCCGAACTAACAAAGTGACTGAACTATTCCGTAAATACATTCCCAATATATCGCCTCTTTGCGATTTCGGCGCTGAATTGTCGTATATAATCTCCGACAAGTACGAGGATCGAGTAGTTCCGCTCGTTACCGAATTAAATTTGTACTTGAACGAACTGGATATAAGAATGGGCTCACTCAGTGAGATCACCATGGAGGACATTTTCTTTAATGTGGGCGCCGATAGACCTGCCAACGGCGACTTTAGCAAGCTTAAGGATCTTCTAAATGGTATAAGTCCACACAGCAACCGAAGGAGTAGTTATGTCTTTATAGACTCGCAGCTTCCATCAAAATATGAGCTTTGGAGTGCCCAATGGCAAGCAATGCTATATAAGAACTACATTAGCCTAAAGTTTTATTGGAGCGAAATACTGACATGCACTTTAGCCACAGTGATATGCGTATTTGCTACGTTTGCCCTATTCCAAAAATATCACACGCATCTCCCGCCCATAACTTACGACCTGAAGCAGTACAGAGAGACGCAGACCATTCTCGACTCACGTGCCCAAAAATCCGAGCTCATAAGTAAGGTTGAAGAGATGTATACTCAAAGCATATTTTGGTACTCAGGACGACATAAACTCGAATACTCACCACATCACATCACCGAGTACATGAAGGACAAACTAAAGGAGGACATTTTCGCCATGCGGGTGAAGTACGTCATTGCAGCGACATTCTCGCAGAACAGCATTGTCGCTTGGTTCAACGATCTGATTTTGCACACAGCGCCGCTCAGTCTGAACATGGTTTTCGCCGCCCTTCTGCGGTATGTTCGCACCTGATTCATACCATTCAAACCACTACTAACTATATGATGTACACGTTTAGAGCGCTGCTGAACTCGGATGCAAAAATCGCCGTCAGATTCGAACCACTGCCATTCAACACTTCACTGAGCAGTGAGCGCAACTTGATGCTGACCGAAGCGCATTTGAATCTCGGCAACTTCTTGGGCCCCAATATAGCATTTTGCACGAGCTATATAGGAGCCTTGGCGTTTACGTATCTAATCGAAGAGCGAGAGACACGCTTCAAGCTGCTGCAGCTGCTGTCGGGCTTGCGCATGTCGACTTTCTGGTTGTCTACATTCTTCTTTTCATTCCTAAAACTGCTCTTTGGCGCAGTCGTTGTGGTATTGACCATCTGGTTCACCTCCGATGAGGTATTCCACTTGCCCTACGTCCTCGGTAAGTGGTCTGCATACGTAGTGCCAGCGCACGATATGCCTCATACAGATACTCGTACGTGCTTTTCAGGATCCTGCTTTCTGGTCTTCTTAATGGCAGGCACCGCCATGATCTGCATGAATTTTGCGCTCTCGTTCATCTTCAACAACGGGGTGAATGCCTACGTACTGATCACAACGTACCACGTAGTCGGCTCTGTTGCGGCCTCTGTAGTTTTGGACCTTTACGCCACCGACTTTAACCTACACTTTCAAATGCCGTCCGACTGGCAGTGGTTCTTCCGCATTTTTCCGCTTTACGAGTTCTACATGAATTTCAACACCATGTACACAGTCGGTCTGACGGATCTGGCCTGCCAAGATCAAGCAATAGCACTCATATCAATCGAACTCGAAAACTGTACCATCAAGCCAAGCTGCTGCGGTAACCCAGGACTTGCCGTCACTTTCGCTTCTTTCTCAAAAAATCTGCTTTGGTTGTTTTCACTCTAGAATTCTACCATTTGATGCCCGTAAACAAGGATGTAAGAAACAATTTAATTTCCCTAATCGTGATGTGTCTTGTTGGATGGATTATAGTCATTTTGAATGAGTCCTCTAGTTTCTGGCTTTGGCGTGCGGTCCCACTGGATCACAAGTAAGTTCAACGGCAATTATCTATTAATAATGAATATAATGACTAATTGACAGTGGCAATTGAAGATCGAAACATATACTTTTATATTGGCATTTCAGAAACAGCGCACTAGAAGATTACAAGAAGGCTCACTCGTTGATTCCAACAGCAAGCGACAATAGCGACATTATATACGAGCGAATCAAAGTGAATTCTTTGAGTCCACAAGAACGCAACTTCAGCACTGTCATCTGTCAGCAAGCCGGAGTAATTTGCAATAATGTATCGGTTCTGAAACGGATCTCATTTTATCTAGAACCGTATGTCCAACCATCCAACTGTCAATATGCGTGATTTTGGTGTGCATGTTGCATATTGCATTCATCAAATCTATCTATCTATCTATCAAAATTGCACTTGCCTATCATTCCAGAGGTCGTGGGTTCGACTCTTACCTGGTGCACGGTCACGCACTCTTCCAACTTTTCTCCAAGTTTGTCTGTCCTCTAATTGCTTTCTAGCTCAGCAACATACGCCAGTTAAAAAATTTCAACCCACAGATGATCCTTTCCCACTCACTTTCTCTCAACTATAACAAAAAACAAATATACAACTACACGGTGCATCAGCGATGCCTGTAAGAGAAAGCGGGGGCGGAAATCGACACCAGTACACCAAACCAATCTTAGCGAAGTCCCCAACCATCCTGCAGTCACCTTCCTTACGCAACAGATGGCGCTACGAGCGGTAGCTCACAACATCGTAGGCGTCGTTCCTTAGCGGCGATAAATGGCAGCCCCATCACTTTTCCTGACAGAAAGACACAACGGATTAACGTAACCAAGATCAGGAAATGTCTTGTGGAGGCCCTATGCTCCCGAGAGGAGTGAGTGAACCAGGGAAAAACTGTTATTGTGCCGAAAAATTTGACATTTGGTCGCACTTGAGTGCAGGCAACAGACAAAGGGCTCTTGACAAATGTATCTCGTTTTGCTTTTCATGTGTTTTCTGTGGGTTTTTATGTAACCTGAATATGTGTGGTCCATGGTATACTTGTCAAGTCCAAAGCTACACTGACAAAGTCTAATCAGTGCTCAAATCACAACACACCCAATACGACCTCATAATTAAGTAAAGGATACATCCATGCATACATCCGAAGACGAGTTTTCATTCGTATGATATCCTAGAGAAGAGAGATTAGTCAGTTAGCCAGTGAGGAAGCGGAGGACCTCCCTCCTTAGTATAAGGACTTTTGTGGGGACTCCTCTGTCTTGGGTATAGAACTGATTTGCCTGGCGTAGTCCCGTGTTGGTCTAACCACTTCCCTAACCATTCTTGTATGTATGCTCCGAGAAGGGCACAGAATGTTTCATTGCATCTCTTTTGGCTTGTTCGTTACCTTCGTGACCCTCCTCGAGTTACGACCTCCCAATTCATTTAGTAGAATACGGCAGTTACGAGATACATATAGCAGTTTTTACTGTAACACTGTATCGAATTCTCTTCCCTAGCACTGACTGTTTCGGCGTCATAGGACCAAATGGCTCCGGTAAGACAACGCTGCTCAAGTTGCTTGTCGGTGACGCGCATATAAGCTATGGCCGAGCGTACATAAGGAACAACGACATGTCCACCGGTCCCGGGCATGCCCGCAAGTGTATCAGCTACAGTCCGTCCACAAGCTCTATCAACCCACACTTTACCGTCTGTGAAATGTTGAAATTATTCTTTCTGCTGCAAGCCATCGATCATGCACACGTAAACGATGAATGTGAAAATCTAGCCAAGATTATGGGCTTATATCCGTACTTCCATAAGAGGTTAATCCACTGCAGTCATGGCATTCTTATGCGTACCCACCATGCAATCGCAATTTTGTCTAAACCGGATGTACTGTGCCTGGACCTTCCTACGGCCCACTTGGATCTAGCCGCCAGTCGCCAGTTGTGGAATATCCTGGCGGAGCTGCGCTATCGCAACGGAACGACAATCATATTCACGACGACATATCCGCGCGAGTGCGAGCGCTACTGCTCAAAGATGGCAATCATGCAGCACGGACGCTTCGACAGTATCGGTACACCTGTCGAAGTGAGCAAGAAGCACCCAGCGGGCTTCTGTCTCTATGGAATCTTCAACAAAACACGAGATACTACCGCGAAAGCATTCCTAAATTTTACTACATTTATGGATCTGAATTTTCCCGCCTCCGTTCTAAGGCAAGTACCGAATTGGTGGTAGACCTTTCAACTTCATACATAAAGTATATATGATATATAGTTAGGGTATCCTTTAGTAAGGATGCTCTATGCTTATATTCTATCATCTAAAAGTATATTTGATGGCATCGATCGATCCTTCTCAACGAGAAGATCTTACAAGTCAACACTTCTTTTATATGACTCAATTTCATGCACTCGACAGGGAATATTACTGCCGGACGGTAGTGTATTACATTCCCGAAGCCACAAACATAGCAACCATCATTGAAACCATTAAGCCGAAACTGTTCGAACTGGATTTGGAGACTTTTTTCGTAACATGTGAGACACTGACATTTATTTATTTGGATACTTTGGAGAATGAGAAGATTGCTATTGCTCGAAGACTCAGGTAAATATTTCGCTAGCACTATGCAACAACTGCAACTGAATGCCACAAATTATTTCAGAGACCTTTCACTCGCAATTGTACCGATATATGAATAACAATGTATGTATGTATGTATGTATATGTTTGTTGTAATTCTTCGAGAAAATTCTAATTTGAAATAAATACTTAAATAAAATAGTTTGTGCAAAACTTATAACCAATCGGTACACTTTGGACATTCAAGAATGCAATGGCGCAGACAGGATTTCATTTTGGGAGGTTTGCGTACAACTTTTGAGCCTGATATCATTCCAAAACATATTTTTTACTGGAAATTTCTGTGTTTGGGGACGTTTGAACCCCCAAACCCCCCTGTGTGCGACTCTGTGAGA
Source organism: Melieria crassipennis (assembly GCA_963668005.1). Lineage (NCBI taxonomy): Eukaryota > Metazoa > Arthropoda > Insecta > Diptera > Ulidiidae > Melieria > Melieria crassipennis. The sequence continues at coordinate 26,362,608 of OY764962.1, read as the reverse complement.
ATGCGAAGAAGACCGAGGTCACAGTATCGGTTTTATGTTGTGGAGACTGAGTACTTGTATTACCTAGAAAGGTGTAACTTGTTACCTGTCATTAGCATTTCTTGAGCAGAACCGAAGGTTACATTTAGGCCGAATTAATCGGCTATGATGCTAACATTCGAATTAAAAAATTAGCCCAAGGTGAATAACTTAAGCCTGAGGTCCTAAAAGTATGCAATGTTCAGTGTGATTTTTGCGGGACATTGCATAATTTTAGGCATCATGGAACTTTTGGAAACTAAGTATTGCATGAACGGTTTGAAGAGATCCCGAATATTGCGAGAAGGAATTACGCAGTCAGTTTTGGTTTTGGTAAACGAGAAACAGATAAGGGAAGTAAAATAAAATCGCTGTGCAATGGTGAACAATGTGACTACTGAGTTGAACTGAACTAAAGATTTACAGTTGTATTTTGTTGTATTTTATTTTATTTTATTTTATTTTATTTTATTTTATTTATTTTATTTTGACACAATCCACAGTGATTCGTTCCATAGAGAAAAATTCAAAAAATTTATAGTCTCAGAATTTAACGATTTTAATGGAATTTTATAGGTAAAATTCCAACTAAGAAAATCCCAAAAAATCGGTGCAAAAATTAATGAGTGTTTTGCACACGGCTCAAAGTTGAAACTTTTTTCACAAAAAATGTTACTGCGTTGGCCGGCACAAACTGACATTCATAGCAATATGACTAAGCAAAATCATTATGAAAACTATATCTGTCTGACTATATCGAGCAATATGTATTCACTTTGGGTGATAAATTGGGCCTTCGGAAAGGCAAAGGAGGAGAAACAAAGGAGCTCATTGGTTGATAAAACGGCATTGTGTCGAGTTTTGGTCCTACATGTCTATGCTCATACTTAGTTATATTATATGCCAAAATCCTTCTGGCATGAAGTGTGGTAACTTTTCGTCCATGTTGTGGAGACAAAATAGGAGAAGCTGAACATATTTGAGTGAAATGTAGAGGATTTATATACGAAAGAGATGTCCGCCAGATACATGAAACAAGTGCATGGCGAGAGTGACAATCATAGTACAGCGATTACAACTAAGAGGCAGACGGTACGTAGTTGACATAGTGTCAGAGCTTCCCAACAAAAGAATTAATGCCTTTAATCAAGTCAAAGGACTGTGGAAACAACTGGCTACAGCCGATAGAATTGCGACATAATACTGGAACACGGATTTCATCTTTCAAAGACTTGCAACTTCCGTAGAACAACAACAACAAAAAAACCAATGAACCGAGTTATTAACGCCAGCGAAAGACGTGGAAAGACATAATGAGCATAGAAGCGCATGGGGCGTCATACGAATAACAACAACAACAACACAACACCAACTACAAATGCAACAACAGCATAAATAAAGCATACTGCAAAACAAAAGTGCAAGGTCAATAAACCAAAACGGCAAATTTGTTGTACTCTACTATATACTTAAGCAAAAGACTCGAATCGATCGCAGTCTGCTTGACCTGAAAGCACAGTCAGCAACAGTTAGGGGTGTCGGGGTGGCACGAATACGGGGATCCGCCAAATGTGACTAAAGTGTACACATTTAATTGTTGAAGCCGAATCCAAAGTTAAAGTTGCAGCTGAAGTGGGTTATAAATTTAATAGTGTTGCTATAATTTTTTTGGCATTTTAATTTACAATTAATTTAAAATTGTTATTGATTTGCATACAACAACAACAAGAACACAACAAAGGCCATCCAAATAATAACAATAACAATAAATAACTGCAACTACAATACAGCTAACTAATTTAAAACCGACTAGAACAACAATAACAACAATAACAACAACAACAATAACAACATTCCAAATTGAGCGCCAATAAACAATTTGCAAGTCAATCTTTTGCTGCTGTTGCCGCTTCTTCAGCAACGCCAACAGCAAACAACATCACAGCCAGCCGATTGCTGTCTGCAAATAAATTCCGGTTTTCTTGAAATTATTTTTATTGTTGCTTTTGTTGTTGTGTTTCATGTGGTTGATTATCATTGTTGACGCCGTCGTCATTCTGACTGTGCAGCGCGCATGCAAAAGCGTGGGAAAAATTTTGTGCTGTTGTACAATTCCAACGCGCTGGTCAAGTTGATGCCAACAACAACAACAACAATCAGCACTAACACAAACTCAAATGAAAATCAAATGAAAGAGATTGATTGAAAGTGTACAACGTTCGGCCAGTGTGACTGTTGTGCTGTCGCTGTGAAAAGTCCTCCAACCAACTAAAGACATGCACACGTCCAATGTTTGCAGTGAAATGGTCCCACTGTGCCATTGCTGCCAAGCAGTGCAGCGGCAGCAGCAACATCGCAACGCCTTTTGGCTGTCGGAGCGTAACGAATCTGCCAAAAGTCAGCAACAGCGCCGACTTTTGACTGCGTAAAATGGAAATTGTGCAGATTTCAAGTTGAGGCGACTGCAATTCGCTTCTCCAGAAAGTACACACACACACACACACACAGATGAAGAAAATTGTCTGCCTTCAGCGCCAGTTTGATTTTTTGGTTCTTTGCTGTTTTTGTTATTTGGTTTCAACTTAATTTGCGCAAAAAATATGAAACAAGTTGACTTGTGGAATTTTCATGAATCACGCGCAATTTCTGCAACATTCTTGGTTGTGGTTTTGTTTATTAACGTTTTTTTGTACAACTCAAAAGCACTCGAACTCTGTGCTTTATGGCACTGGCTATACAAATAAATAGTTAGCACGTCTCATCCTCACTCATTCCATGTTATAAAATCATAAATTTGTTTAAACTTTCCTCCTCTTGTTCGCATTGTTTTAGTTGCTGCCTATTTTTTGCTGCTTGTCAAAGTTCGTTGACATTTCTACAGTATTTGTGCTTTCGGTTTGCATTTATTATTATTAACTAGCAGAATTTTTGGCATCAGAATGAGAAGACAATCGTAATCGTTTCTAGAAATCGCCAAGTTTTTTTTATTATAAGCCTAATATTAGCCTTAATATTATTAAGTCTTACTGCTGTGCAACTTTCAGTCTTAGAGTTGAAATATAATACAAAATCTATTCGCATGAGAAGTGTCACAGCGCCTAGATTAATGTATTAACATTTTTTTATTCAAAGAATATGCAAATTAAATTACTTCTTACCGATTTTTTTTAATAATAATTCTTCCAATATTAGCAATTTTAGTTGATTGATAGATACCGCACCTCATCCTTTACTCACTAAAATTTTTCAAATGAAAAGCTAAATCTCAAATCATCTCTTACTGAATTTGAATAACAGCTTCAGAGCTTTACAAATTTTACTTGTATGAAAAGTTTTATGACTACTTACAGAACGCCGCTATATTTTTTCAGTAAGGAGACATAAATGAGAAGTGATTTCAGGCCAAGTTTTTATTTTGTAAGACCAATGGTTAGGTTAGGTTAGGCTGACAGGCCAAATTGGCCACGCGTGGACCCTGTTGAGTCTCTAGCCGCACCAGATGGAGTTTCTTAGGCATTTGAAGTTAATGAAATAATGATTGCTTATGATGTCTGTTGAGCAGTGATTTGATATCATGCTTAGGTACCTAGCCCAACTCAGAGAAGTAAAGGGCTCCCAGATACATAAAGCGAAATCGATTTATAAAATTAACACTTATAGAGTTGTATTATAAAAGAAATTTGAGTGGTAAGAGAGATGCCCGACGATCGCAAGTAAACTCCAAGTGAATAAATTTCCTAAGATCTAAGATAGTTTTAAGATTTATTTAAAAATAGACGAATATTTAACCAGTCCGAACTGGGAATTGAATTCAGAATTGAATTGAATTGAATTTAATTGAATTGAATTGAATTTAAACCTTTAACAAATTTTTCCAGGAACAAGTTTTCTTTAGCTAATAAGAATTCTCCATTGCAAGAATAGGTATTAAACGATTTAGCATTTCTTTTTTATGTTTTTTATTGAGAAGTTTTCTAGGCACTGAACAGGGTTCTTTACAATATTAGAATATTTCATGATCATACAGCGACCAAAGAGCTTTTTCCCAAAGCATTGCCTTTGAGAGCGAGTGAACATTTTTTGTTTACTCTGGTTACTCTGATTACAATGTCCCTCAAACTAAAAATTAGTTTGATTCTAAACGGCGAAACACTCAGACATATAACGCAACACTGAGCCACTTCTTTCTCTTTATAAGCTCCCGATGCAATGCACTTATGCCAACGGATTTTCCAATCTTCGAAACACTGATTGTAGTCACTTTCCGGGATGGCCTTCAGTTCCGTCTTCGCTGCGGCTTGAATCTCCTCTATCATATCAAAACGGTGTCCCCGGAGCGGTCTTTTGAGCTTGCTGAACAGCCAGAAGTCGCACGGCGACAGATCAGGTGAATACGGTGGTTTCGGAACGATATGGGTTGAGTTTTTGGCGAAATGATCACCAATTACGGGTGCAGTATGGGATGGTGCATTATCGTGGTGCAAAAACCAAAAATTGTCTTTCCACAATTCCGGCCTTTTTAGGCGGATAGCGTTACGCAAACGACGCATAACGTTCAAATAATATTCCTTGTTGACTGTTTGGTCCGGCGGAAGGAATTCATAATGCATTCATAATTCATAAATTCAAATGTCACCTTATCACCTTTTTTGGACACAGTAGTATATAATATATTGTAACGATGAGGCACTCTGTTGCTGTGCTAGGGACAGTCTGATTTGAACAAGCAAAGGTGAAACACGGAATAGTCCAATAAGTAGTAGCAAGTGTAAAGACAAACAAGTGTCAATTTGTAAATAAAGCGATTGTTGGTTTTTGACTACGGTTGGAGCTGAGTAATTGAAGTGTGTTTTATTTTTCAAGCACAATGCAGATAGACGAAAGCCTATAGAGAACTCATTTTCGTAACAATATCAATATTGGTATAATATGTAAGTATAACTTATATATATTTTGATATATTTTGACATTTTTATATAGTTGCGCTAAGGATATTCCGCTTAGCTGCATTTTTTGCTCAAATGACCCAAATCATGTGCATCGAAGGTGAATGCAGCTAAACGGAATGTATTGTAATAGTTTTGACAGGCGCGAGGTCGTGAACCTGTTCCTCTCTTCAATGGCAGTTGCACCTGCTTTTGAAAAGAGGCGCTCTGCTGGTACTGAAGTTCCTAAAAGATAACAGTACCGACGAGTTATTATATAAAGCTTAGGGTACACCGTTCGCATTTCTTCACAGGCATTGATGACGTTGCGCGTTAGTTTCAAAACGGGGCATTTAAAAAAAAAGCTAAGCTCGTCCTGAATTTAGGTTAGGTCGTTGTCTTTTTTGCGACGTTTGTGAGCCAGCAACTTGTGGTGGGCTCATAAATAAAATTCAACATCGCATCAATGTGTCAGTCTTAAGCTTTTATTTTGCGCGAAAAAAAATGTAGTGATACGTTTTCTTTCGATTATTTTAGCATCTAATCGATTAACGTTTCGGTTCATCGCAACCCATTTTTCGATACGACTAATCGTGAATTGAAAGAAAAAAAATCGATTATTGTGTATCAAATGATTAATCGTTCCATCACTAGTAATAAGGTTTCAAAGTAGGAAAATATGGAATTTCAAGGCGTTTTTTCTGATGGCGAAAATTGTACAGATGTTTCATAAATCAAGTTACGAAGTATATGAATATCATAAGAAGAAACATCGTGCAATACAACTGAGACAACATTTTTGGCGGAGTACTCACTAGCATCGAAATAATACCAAAAATGTGATCATGTCAATTTCAATACTTTTCAGCCATTTGTTAATGATTTACTTAAAAAACAAAGGCCTTCAAAATATGCAAAGATTTTTTTTTAATTTCCATCGAACAATTCAAGATTTTTTTGTTTTTTACTTGTACAAAAGAGGGAAGAAAATTAAAAAAAATTGCATATTTTGAGGCCCTTTGTTTTTTAAGTAAATCATTGAAAAATGGCTGAAAAGTTTTGACATTGACATGAGCATATTTTTTGCGATATTTCGATGCGAATGTGTATTCTGCCAAATAATTGGCTGTGTTGTATTGCTTTATGTGTCGGCTTTCATTATACACTTAACTCGTTAATTGATTTACGAAAAATGTGTATGTTTTCGACCATCAAAGAAAACGCCTTAAAATTCCATATTTTCCGACTTTGAGGTCCAATTACCGCGGAATTTTTAAACTTAGAAAAATAAATTGCATCAAAAAAGGAGCCGTTCTAAATACAAGCCGTTCAAAAAGGAGGTGTTCTAAATACAACGAGGTGAAAATCATGTCAATCAGTTTATTGGTTTAGAAATTACGATGAAAAATAGGGAAAAATTAAAGGAAAATCTGAAAAAGTGACACGCTACCTGTATCTCACAAACTAGAGCTGCTACAAAAAATCTGAATCTGGTAGATTCGGAATCAGCGCACCCAAATCAGTAAAAAAAAAAACAGTAGAAAAACTCCATGCAACAGAAAAAAAGTGTGATTTTGTTGTCCTGTGTAACTTCACTTCAACTCGATTCCAAAAATCGAATCAATTCAATTCAAATCATTTGCTTTTTTGCTTATTATTTTCGACTTTTCCATATTTTGGAAAATTGGCATGTGACTCATATATCAAAATAGTACCGCATATACATAAATCATCAGGAGCACTTTAAAATCATCCAAGCATGAATATTCGGCTATTTAAAGAATTCAACACACACTTCTCGTTAATGTTAAAACGCTGCCATTTCGTCGATCCAGAAAAGTTCGCTGCATTAACGCGCATATTGCTACAATTTGGTTGCCTTTGCCAGACGGAAATTGCCTGCAATTTACGTGCAGTAACAGCTGCACTGCATTACCACAGAATGCAGTCAGAAAAGCTTTCGGTTGTTCCGCAGCTGAAATTGCAATTTCAAGTAAACGTTCCGAACATTGGCGGCGAGATGTGCGCCAAGGACGAGGACACTTATGAATGCGTTCAAAGTACTAAAATTGCATTGCGTCACCTGAGGTAATGTAAAGCTGAAGAAGAGGGACGTTGGAAGCGTTATGGCACTGTCAGTTTATTTTCATTGTACTGAAAATTGCTGTTTGAATTTGTGCATAAACAAATGAAAGTGCCAAATGTTCGATTCGATGATTCTGCGCGTGCTGCCTGTAGCAGCAAAATAAATGGGCGCTCGAATTAATAACATATTCAATTAAATTGTTTGTTCGCTTGCAAATAGATAAACAACGCCACTTTTACGACTTTTTTGTGTTGCTTAGCATACATTGAGCGCCCGTAAAGAACTTCTGCGGCAGTCTGTAACCCAATAATGGCCAGTTATGTAAGTAAGCTAATATTGAGGACTTTGTAATCAGATCTAACCGAATTAAAACGTCTCTCTAGGCAAATTGTTCAATGGATCATAACACAGGACAACAAAATCGCACTTTTTTTCTGTTGCATGGAGTTTTTCTACTGTTTTTTACTAATTTGGGTGCGCTGATTTCAAATCTACCCTCAGATTTTTTGTAGCAGCTCTAGTTAGTGAGATACAGGTACCGTGTCACTTTTTCAGATTTTCCTCGACTTTTTCCGTATTTTTACCGTCATTTCTAAACCCATAAACCGGTTGATATAATTTTCACCTAGTTGTATTTAAAACACCGCACGGCTTCTTTTTCGATGCAACCTATTTTTATCAGTTTTAAAATTCCGCGGTAATTGGACCTCAAAGTCGGAAAATATGGAATTTTAAGGCGTTTTCTTTTGTGGTCAAAAACATACACATTTTTCTCAAATCAATTAACGAGTTAGGTGCATAATGAAAGCCGACACATCAAGCAATACAACACAGCCAAATTATTTGGCGGAATACACATTCGCATTGAAATAATAGCAAAAATGTACCATAGTAATTTTCATCACTTTTCATACTTTTTCCTTAACAAATTACGGGCCTCAAAAAACGATCTTTTACATGTTCCATTTATAGTCTGAAATACAAGCAAAAAACAAAAAGATTTTGAATTGTTCGAAACAAAAAATTAAAAACTTTGCATATTTTGAGGCCCCTAATTTTTTAAGGCAGCCGCCGTAGCTCAGCTGGCCAGCTGGCCAGTTGCGACGCTCGAACCCAGGTTCAAGACTTCGTTGTTGCTAACACCGAAGAAAAAAGAAAAACAACAATTTTTCTTTCGGCGGCTGTCCTCTCAGCAGGAAATGGCAAACCTCTGAGAGTAAAATTGCGTATGAAAAAGCTCCCAACTCGCCGTTCGGAATCGGCATAAAACTGTAGGTCCCTTCCAACCTTATACAAAATTCGCACGCACAACACGGATGGTTGCGGGTAGACATTGTAGTACCAATTTTGAATAAGTACGAAATAAACACTGAAACACATTTTCAGTTTTGGCTTAATTCTGGCGTTCAAGTTAATTTCTGAGCTTTGATGTATTCAGAGACCTATAGTAGAATTTTATGGCGAATATTTTCGTGGTACATTTTGTCCTTAAAAAGTCCTGTTTTACAGGACATTTTTGGCATTTTAGAAAAAAGGGTAAAATTGAGCCATAAAAATAGTAGCTACAGGGTTAAAATGCTCCACAAAAATATTCTTCGTAGTATTTTACATCAAATTGCTGAACCCATCATATACCAAAAATGTAAGGTTACATGGTTTTCGTATGCCCATTCACCATAAGAATGTGCAAAAGGGGGAAAACTTTGAGCCCCCCTAAAAAAAAATGCAGATGTAAACGTTCAAGACGCCGATACACGTGTATTTTTTTTTGTCCCCTTTGTCCCAGAATCCGTTGTCAGAACCTTGTTTTTTTTTTGTGTTGTGCAGTGTTATTATTATTATTAATTTTTTAAGGAACAAGTATGAAATGTGATGAAAATGGCTATGGTACATTTTTTCTATTATTTCGATGCGAATGTGTATTCCGTCAAATAATTTGGCTGCGTTATATTGCTTGATGTTTTTTCTTAAGATATTCATATATTTCGTAACTTGATTTATGAAACATCTGTACAATTTTCACCATCAGAAAAAAACGCCTTGAAATTCAATATTTTCCTACTTTGAAACCTTATTACAACGCCAATTTAGAACGGAAATTACAGTCGAAAATGTGAAAAAAGTCGAGGAAAATTCGAAAAAGTGACGCCCATTTTTTGCGAAAACTAGAGCTGTTACATAAAAACGGAATATGGTTTTGAAATCAGCGTGAAAAAACTATTCAGAATCATGTAAAAAACTTCATACAACAGACATGCTGCTGTCCAGTGTAATTAAGTAAACTAATTAAGTACCCTCAACTAAAGCCAACCAATGAAAACTCGATCTTTTTCACTGTTTTGGTGTGATTCAAGAGTTGAACAGTTTTTTAGATTTTTATAAGTCGCATTGTTAAAACTTTAAGTAACTGACAAAAGTTAATCGCTTTTAACGAATTAAATTAAAAAATTCCATTCTATGTACAGTGCGTTTCAAAATTAATTGTTGACCATATCTTTTTAACTGTACAAGTTTGCCATGGTTTTAATATCAGATTATCTTCTATATTAAAATACCGTTTTCGCATGTGTTTCTGTTTTGTTAGTTGGATACAAGTTTTCGCGGAAATATCAAGAATTCAAAATGAGTGCTATATTTAGAAAACGTTTCGAAGTAATGTTTTTGGTAAACCATCCAAAGGGTCCACAAATCAAACCTCCACAACTCCACAACAAAGTAATGATAATAATGTGAAAAAGATATTAGCACAGCCTTTCAGAAAATATATATAATTCATTACTATACCTTCTTTTGTGAGTTTTATTAGCAACACTTTATTTTGAAACGCACTGTACATCACTCTTCACTTTCCGACAAGACATTGGAACATTGAATTCCTTACTCGTCCAACGCATTCAACAGCGCCATAAATTTTTAAGAGCACTAAAACGGCCCTGTTTTCCATGGCAGTTGCGTAAAATCCGTTAATGTCTACCACTAGTGGAACAGTAGTACAAGACAGCACTTAAAGTATTTAAAAAAAATTAGTACAAATACGTAAAATTATATTTTTTTGCTACTCTCTTCTGCTTCTACAGCACTCGGCCAACAAAAGGGCCAGCAGACAAACAAACCAACGCCATGGAGTACAAACTGATAACCGAGGAACGTTTCGATGATGTCATTGGACACATGCGCGAATTCTTCTTCACTGACGAGCCGCTGAACAAGTCGGTCGGCCTGTGCCGCAACGGTCTGGGCAATCCAGAGCTGGAACAGTTCTGCTGCGAAACACTCCAAGATAACTTGAGTCTAATGGTTGTGAATGAGAATGACGATGTAAGTGCTGGAGAGGAGGATCGCGGGTTGGGGAAGAGCATCAACTATGCGCTTCAAATATTTTTCTAACGGCTTACAAATTACCCGGCAGATTATTGGTGTAATATTGAACGGCGTGCTGCATCCGGGCTACAGGGAGTGCTTGCAGAAACAAGTGGAACTCAGCGAGGATGAGAACTTTAAGAAGATCTTACAGCTGCACTACACGCTCAGTCTGCAGGTGAACATCTTTGAGCGTTTCGATGTGGACAAGGCGTTCGATTTGCGCATTGCGTCCGTGGACAGACGATTTCGCGGACAGGGCGTTACCAATGAGCTGCTGCGGCACAGCGAGCAACTGGCCAGAGATTGTGAATTTAAGGTGATTTTGCAGTGTTGCGCTGACTGATTGATGGTAATGTAATGTTGGATCTGTGTGTGTATGACTCTTTGCAGCTGCTGAAGGCCGACGTTTCGGGCAGTTATTCGCAGAAAATACTCCAATCGAATGGTTTCAAGATGCTAGGTGAAATTTACTATAACAAATATCTCGATGAATTTGGCAAACCGGTGTTCAACGTTGAGGCACCGCACATCAAATTACAGTCGCTGTACAAACTTTTGGATTAAGGGTTGTAACAGAAAATG